>JAQIWK010000930.1:0-12625 GCA_034695265.1 Dissorhina ornata | reverse complement strand
TTTTTTAAATAAAACTCATGGCATTTAAATAAATATTTTCATAATATAAATGATTGATTCATTTGTTGATTTGACAAAAATATACTCAAAAATCAATTAAATTTCTATACAAATGACAAAAAACAGTTGGAAAAAGAAGGAAAATCCGTGACTCTTGTCATATGAGTTAAGGAATAAATTTGTATTTAATTTAATATATTTACTGCTAATAAACACGTGTTTTGAATTTAATTTAATACTCAAATAATTATATTTAATATAATTTATTTATTATATAGTTATATACTTAATAAACCCATGTTTTTAAACAAAATTGTTTTAAATAAAAAGTTTATTTAAAATATTATATAAAATAATAAATTATATTTCCCATTAGAATTACAAGCAATTTTAAATAAAATATTTTTTAACTACCTTGCTCAATTTTTAATTTTATAAGATATATTTACGTATTTATTGCTTACACTATAAATTTTATTAAATTTGTTAAAACTTTCAGATAATCAAAATATAGTCGTATGACTTGATTGAAACTTTCAATGAAATATTTTATAAATAGTTAAAAATTTCCATAAAAATAAGATATCAAGTGTTTTTTATTCCTTTAAATTGTAATTAAATTTAATTAATTAATTAATTAATTATAAGAGAGAGAGAGAGAGAGAGAGAGAAAGTGTGTGAGTATTTAATTAGTATAAAAGTTATACAATTAGTTCATTGACTTATTATTTATATTAATACACATAAAAAGCATTTTAAAAGCTTTTTAAACAAATAAACCCTTTAATAACAAACAAATTTTGGCAAAAAATGGCTAAATACTATATAATAGTACACTATATATGCCATTAAAACACTCATATAGTGTACAGAATAATCAGAATAATTATCAGATTTGACTAAAACTTTGTTATAAAAAATCGTAACTTTTTATACAAAATAACTGCTAAACAAACACAACAACTGTAACACTGTTTATGAATTGGATTACATACACAGCGCATGCGCTTTGAGGTATGAATAGTGAAAAATACAGTGAAATGTTAGGCAAAAAAATAGTTGAAAACAAAACACAAATACAAGTGTTGTTTGAAAATAATATAAACCATTAATTCATGTGTTGTTTTGGATGTCTTCAGCACCCGTTTGGACACTAATTGATCCATTAATTGAACACCAATTATGTCAAACAACTATTGATGACTAGATGTGATGGACGTGTGATGCAAACGATTGTCTAATAATCACCACAAGACTACCGGACGGACGCACGTGAAGACAGTGTTTGTCAATTGTGGGCAAACATTGATCCCAAGACATCGGGCCATACATCGCGGGACCAGTCGGGTACGGCGGGCACTGATAGCATGCCCGACACATATCTGTACGAACCCGACGGTCAACCGCTGGCCTTCCATAGAGTACACAGTTTTGAGATACTCTACCAGAAGAAGAAGAAAAAGGCTAAGTTTGTCGACAAGTATGTGATGGGAGATGTGGTGGGAGAGGGCTCTTACTCTAAGGTCAAAGAGTGTCTCGACTCGACTACACTCGAGAGGAAAGCAGCGAAGATTATGAAGAAAAAGAGATTAAGAAAAATACCAAATGGAGAGCAAAACGTTCAGAGGTTTGTATTCAACTTGTCTTCACATATCACATCCCATGCCATCCCTCTGTCCCTTCAATTGCATTCAGATTTGCATTCATTTCAAAGTTGTTTTGCATTTTTTGCACAATTATTGCAAATGAAAAAAATAGTTTTCATTTAATATTGAAACTAATGATTAGTTTTGTTGTTGTAATCCAATAGAGAGATACAATTGTTGCGTCGATTGGACCACAAGAATGTGATTAAATTATATTCAGTCATCTATAATGAGGCGAAAGAGAAGCTCTATATGATTATGGAGTACTGTGTGGCTGTACTACAAGAACTGTTGGATTCGGTTACCGATAAAAAGTTACCCATATTTCAGTCACACGACTACTTCTGCCAATTGGTGTCCGGTTTGGAGTATCTTCACAGTCAGGGAATTATACACAAAGACATAAAACCGGGTAATCTATTGCTGACCAACGGCGGCACTATAAAGATCACCGATTTTGGTGTATCAGAAATGCTGGACTCTTTTCAAATGAGTGATTTGTGTCACTTGAGTCAGGGATCGCCCGCTTTCCAGCCGCCAGAGATTGCCGACGGAAATGAATACTTTTCGGGCTTCAAAGTGGACATCTGGTCATCGGGTGTGACGTTATTTAACTTAACGACCGGTATATATCCGTTTGAAGGCGACAACATATACCGGTTATTTGAAAACATTAGCAAATGTGAGCTAATCATCCCTCAAGACATGGATGAATTGCTGCAATCGTTGTTATGCGGAATGCTTCGCAAATCATCCGAAGATCGCTTCTCAATAGAAGACATTAAATATCACGATTGGGTGAAGAAAAAGCATCCGCGTATCGGTCCGGCCGTCCAAATACCGCAAAAAGCTGGCGGACAAGAGTTCCGGTCGATGTCTGTACTGCCATATCTGTGCGATCTTCACGATCGCAATAGTGATAATACAATTGATGGCCAACTAATGAGTAGTGAATCGCAATTAGAGTTAGAACAACAACAACAACAACAAGCGTCTGACCGCTTCTGCCGACGGGAAAGGACTGTCGGCGGCAATCGATTACACAATAATAACACTAACAATCGTCGCTCAACGCACATGAATAGGCTTTTCAAATGTTTGGGATTTAATCGATGCCAACAGTCCTGACCATAGACTGACAACACATTTATTATTATTACAATTACTGTTATATCGACTCTTGTGATTGATTAGTATAGATATAAACAGTCGATAACGGCTTTTCAATATTCAATAACTATTCAACTATTTGTTTGATTATGTGGTCAATGCATGCGTTTTTTAACGACACATTTTGAAGATTTTTCAATCAACTACTGGTGAAAAGAAATGACAATTAAAACAAGACTTAAATCGACAATAGTTTTGAATATTTATACCAAACATGTATTTAAATGAGATTTATTTTTTTCTTCATTTTTATTGTTTACTTTTTTTGCTTGAAATTAACGTATGATTTAAAGCCGTAGTCGTCGACACTGTTTAAAACACACACTTAACCCGTACTTTCAATCATTTCATTTGGTTTTGATTTGATTTCAACACTAAATGAATGCAATATTGATATTAATAGTAATAATATATTAATTAAATGTAAAGTAAAAAAACAAAGATTTATTAAATGAAATTTATTTTAAAAAGCAATTATAAATAGACTTTAATTTATTTTTTGTTTGTTTGATTCATTTAATTAATTATATGATTTACAAGTAAATTATTTAAACAAACAAAGTTTAATCAAATTATGTTAAGAAATATTAATTTTAAATAATAAATATTAGATTTAAACTTTAAATTTATAAATTTAAAGTTAATTAAAAAAAACTATGTTCAAAGTGATGAACAAAATGTGTACTTTTTATTGAAAAAGTTATAACATAAATTAAATGTACAAAAATATATTAAATTAATAAAGTAACATTATTGTTAAATAAATAGTATTATTAATTTTAATATTAAATTAGTATTTTTATAAGTTATTTGTTGTTTAATAATATGGTTTACATTTTAAACATATTATTGAATTTGATGGTAATATATAGACAGAATATATTTGAGTTTATATTTATTTTAAATGTTTAATTGCTTTTTAATAAATAATTGCTGGTAATAAATGTATATTAACTTTGTATTTAAATATATTATTTACTTTTTACAATTGTTTTTAAAAAGACAATGAACTGGTAAACAGTAAATTGCAGGTATAGTTACTTGAACAAATTAATCCCATAAATCCTTTATAAGAAAGGACACCTAAACTTATACATACATACAAATGGGATTTTAATATTTAAAAAGTTCCGGTTAAGTTTTGCTAAAAGTTTTATATATTAAAATGCTAATATCTATCATAAAATCAGTAAATCATTAACAATGCATAGGTGATACACGATATACATTCAACTCATTGATTTAAATTATATTATTTTTTCAAACAATTTTTGATGCAAATTCTGATTTTGCATACAATTTATTGTGATTTCATTGAAAAAAACATTATTATTTAGCAAATAACATGAAAAATAGAAATTTTGTGTGGAAAGTGTTAATATGTTTATTAATCATAAATTTAGTTCAATTTATTTGTTGCAAAGACATAACCATTTGGGACAATGAGAGTCGCGATAAGAGTCAAAGTTGGCTAACCATACGGACGCTGAATCCACTTGAAGAAGGAGGTCTTTATAATCTTTATTATATATTTTTTTAAACTTTTTTTTTAATTTTTAATTTATGTTATATTTTAATTTATAATATATTATGAACAGAATTATTGGCCAATATATTCAGTGCATATAAGGGCAAAAAGTTTGTACCATTTTGTTCAATGGTTGGGTGCGCTACCAATGCTACCCAATGTCTGGCACACGGAGGCACAGAAATGGTCAATAAGATGTCTATGAGCGACTTCACTCAGGCCTACTTCAAGAGTTTATACACTTTAGACAATACATTTTTGTCGATAAATTGCAATAAAGCACTCATACCCTGCTGTTTCCGTAAGCTATACAATCATAATACTTTATATCCACTTCTCTATACAATTTTTTTTGTTGCTTTTAAGATACCATTATTATTATTATTTTAATTAAATATTTGTAATTAACATTTAACAGCAATATCAGGGCAAAAAACTGTAGCTAATGGACCAAATGCATCACTTTTGCCGTCATTTCCAGCCGCAATGCCATCGCTATTTGGTGTCCCCAATAAGTTAATGGAGAAAACAAATTCATTGATCACTAGATTGACAAAAGTTTTGTCAGATATGCCACCAATGGATGTGTTTGTAGCGTCCAATCTATGTATGGGTATTGCGGGTGGAGTCGGATTTATTGGATGTAATCAAGTTGATTAAATCAACAATCAATATAATTATTTTATTTTATTTTATTTTTGTACTAAATTAACATATTTAATTCATATTTTATTTTTTAAAACTAACTTATAAACATGTAATTAATAAACAAAATATTTATTGCATAAGTGTTAAAGTGTTTTTAAATTTATTATAAAAAAGATATTCAATAAATGATTTATTGATTTCATAATTACTTTTAATTTTGTTGTGAACTAAATTTACGCAATTAATAGCTTTAATTGGCTAAATTTTAATCATAAATAGTTAATTTATTAGTTTAAATAGTTTTGTTATGTAAAGAAATAAACAATAAACAAATTTTAAATAAATAGCTTTATTTCAATAACACATTTATTATTAATAATTTAATTTGATTTATGAAAACAAAACTTTTCTAAAAAACAATCATTAAATGTAATGTAGAAAAAAAGAAATGTATATTTTTTGTTTGACAGTAGAAAGTAGTATATAAATACATGAAAGTATAAATGAAATCATGAAAAGTAATCTTATAATTAGAAATGACATTCAATTGCATTCAAAAAGTGAAGAGAAAAAACCACAACTCAAGAGCAAGAGGTGTTGTCCGACTCACCACATGATATGATTATAAGTTAGTTTGCGTAACAAATAGGAGGAAAAAAGTTGTGCAAAACTTTTTATTTCACTATTTATTTGCAAAAAAAACTTTTTAGAAGTATTTTGAAGAACACATCAGAAAATAAAGTAATTATAAATAATATCTTTTATGAAATCTTTTTTAGTAAGACTTGTTTTTTTTCAAGTGTATGCAAAAGTAAAGTTTGTCATAAGCGTTTGAAAATATATTACTAACTATCCAAGCTATAATTATGAAATTAATTATATTTGTTGCCCTAATTATTGTGACAATTGTAGGTAAGAATTAATTTTTTTTGTACATTAAATATAAATAATTTTTATATATAAATATTTTTTAAAAAGTTTTTAAAATTATTAAAAAATTTATATAATGTTTGTTTCAAATGTGAAAAGAAATCAATGGATTTACTAATAACTACCAAGTGTTCAGTCAATGCGATCAGACCGTCGGGACAGGTGTGGCCACATGTTTGCAGTACTTTTCTCCCATTCAGTTTGTGACCGATTTTTTGGACGGTAATAAAGATTCACTTTGTTGGTCAGTATTTTTATTTCATTCATTGTATATTTTTATTTTAAACCAAACAAAAATTAATCAAACTTTAAAACCAAATTTAATTAATCATCAAAATATACACATTTTTATATATAAATATTTACATTTATATTAATTAATGTCAAATTTTCAAGTGCAAAGTCAATTTTTGTAAGTATAATTTATTTAAAAAATAAATTATACAATAATTAAATTATGTAAAATTAGATGAGCAATGAGAAATTGGTTGGATTTTTCCTATTGCAAAATATATAAGCAACTACATTTTATATTACAACTAATTTATTAAAAGCAATTTGAAATTAAAGTAAAACATTGAAAATTTCATGAATTTAGCTAAACTTGAAATTAATTGAAACAAAACATGAAAACATTGAAATATTAATCAAAATGAGCTCAATTTGATTTATACATTTAATGTTTAACAAGCTAATTAACTAGATACTTGATTAATTATAATAAATACATTAATGCTATTAGTTGTCTAATGGATAACTTAATTAAAATTAACTTATTTTTAAAAACAGCACTCATTTCCGACACAATGCCTGTATCCAAGGTGTGCGAGATGCGGCCCAATTGGCCAAATCGGCCAATTTGTGTCCCGATTCAATATCGGACGACTTAATCTCCACACTAACCCATTCAACGATAAATAGTTACATCAAAAAGTCGTGCAAATCATTCAACGCTGGAAAGTGTGTAATGGATTCAGTGGGAGATGTCGTACAAACCATTCAAGGCTTCTTCACTCCTATCCAACAGAATACCGCAAAACCAGTTATTCCTCAACAAGTCATTCAAAGTATTCCTCAACTCTTCAATACAAATAGCGGTCAAAATATCTATACAAGTGATATACCATATGGTGGCCATCGTAACCGTAACCGTAATCCCAATCATAATTATAATAATAATAACCGAAACCAAAATAGTTATAACTATAACACTGACAGCAGTTTTGAAATGAATCCGTTTCGAGAGATTTTCAAGACGTCTCCAGTCGTCCGTAAAGAGACGGCTAGAGAGCCAGCGGTAGCCGCGAGACCAACAGAAAACCCGTTAATTAATAAATCTATTCTCAATCTTTACGATCGCCAATACATTCCCGAAGCTTCTGATGTCAATCCGACCAAAGAAGTGTTGGATAATAAGACTAATACTCAAAATATTACCGGATATACGACAGAAGTATTCAATACAAAACAAGAGACACCCGATGAAGATAATGTAGACTATTCGTCGGTATTTGAATCAATTGGTAGTTTATTTGGATCACCCGTTCAAAGCAATGACAATAAGACTAACGAGGGATCAAATATGTCTCCATTTTTCTCAAATTTTTTCAATTTTAATGAAACCGGTGACCAAACCATTGTTAAAGATATAACGGATACCATTAATTAAATTAATTGTATAATTTGTATTAAATTACTCAAAACAGTATTTATTCATAAAATTATTTAAAATACAAATACAAATAAAATTACAAACACAATAATAGAAAAACAATTAACAACTAAGTTTTAAATTACTAATTATTTATATTAATAAAACAATTTTTTAAAACAATTGTATCAAAGATTAGTTAAGTATTAAATTAAACATCACTTTTTTCAGTATTGAGCGACAAATATAAGGCTTAAATTAGGATATAATTAAATTACTATAAAAAATAACTTATCAAATGTTGATTAGACTATAAATTAATTCAATATTAAGGCTAATACAGATTTGTTAAATAATAAAACTTTTAGTTTTATTACTAATTATACTAAAAGATTATCGCAATTAAAATTAAGATATCATTTATATGATCTTATAATAAAATCTTATATGAATTGAAATAATTATATTAATAACAAAATTAAAGTTTTTAAAAAAAGACTAATAGCAATAATAAAACTCACGTTTAGTGTCCATAATGTCTTAATTGTCATCAATTGGTATGTAATTCAAGTAAATGGTAAACAAAATGATTTATTCGGTGACCAATTGGATGTCATTTGGATGCAGAACACGATAGTGACGAACCAAAGACTTTTTCCATCCATAGCTTCTGCAGCAGACTTTGCATTGATATCGTTCACCAAATTTATAGTCTTCGGTAATAAGTGGTGAACCAATTTGCGGACGCCTTCCCTGAATGCCGCGACGCCTTTGATTAGCCTTCGGGAACGCCATAAACCTGTTGGCCTTCTTCTTCGGTAACACTTTATCTCTTTTGACAAATGGTTTGTTTAGAAACATATCGATTGGTGTGTAGTGACAGTCGGATGAGTCTTCAGAAAACTCGTTGAAGTAGTCCGAGTCGTCGGACGAGTCGGTGTCCATTTGGGACCAGTCTTTCGTGTCGTTTAATTCCAATACATATTTGTATTGAGTTTTGAACGGATTTGATGCCATCATCTCATTGTCATTATCGCTAAACAATTGAATTAATAGTGAAGTCAATCAATCAACTAAGACATCAAAGACTGGATGTGCCATACTTTTGATTGAGATAAACCAATTGGACGTCTTTGAGGCCCTTTATGGACAAAAATCTTGAGATATCGAGAAATGCCAAAACTCTTGACTCGGGTATCGATACGTAGCCAATGCTAATGTACTCAATGATAGCCACCAACACATCGTAGGTGACAATCGACGGCAATGTGACCACCAGTTCCTCATTGATAGGCAACTGGCGATTGAAGTGAAAGTAGCGAAACGCTTCGCTAAGACACTGGGAACTGATGGCCAAAAGACTTTGATGAGAGTGACAGTACTGACCATCGGCGCACTCGAGCCGCACGTCACACGAGTGGCCATTTTCGACCACTCGGGTCCATACCATCGCAAACTCCACATCAGTTTCTTCCCTATAAAACATATAAATATCTTCTTCCTCTTTGGCATCCATTTTATGAACAATTAGTTTAAAATACAAATCAAACAAAAGTTTTTCAAATTAAGAAACTTTTTCTTCAAGAAAAAAGTGTTAAATATTTGAAAAACTTATTAAACTATTTGTGTCCAGTCTTTGCCATTCAATATACGCCCAAATAATTGAATGATCTTAAATCATTTGCCAACCAAAGCATGTATTGAAATGTTTAATTGCTTTCACTTTCATTAATAATTTTTTGATTGGCTTTATATATATATATATTTTTTTTTGTTAGTGTGACTAACAGTGAAAATAATGTTTGATTTACTTAAATGTGTGAACACTAGTGCAGACTTTGCGGCGCCGGTTTGGCCAACCATTCATACAAAACCTTACACTCATTGTCTATCATTTTATACATTAGTTTCAAATAACTAATTATTTTACAACACTTTTGTTTGATATTTGAAATCATAATTTTATTTCAAGTTTTAATACTTTTAAAACTTTTTTTTTCGTTTAAAACCAAATATTTAATATAAAAATATAAAAATATTATACAATTAAATAAAAAATTGTATAATAAATAAATTCAAATTTTAAAATTAAAACTTAAATTAAATATTTTTTTCATATAGTTAATTGATTTTCTTGGAATTTTATCATTATTTGTCCAGTAAACATTTTATTTCATTAAAACTACCAAGTTAATGTAATGTAATAAGAACCATACCATTTAATAGTGTATCACTTTATTGTGTAATTTAGTGTTTTTTATTATTACATTTAGTGTTAGTAATGGACAGCATATCGTAAATGTGTATCCAAATGGACACAAACTATAATGATATTAACCAGTAATGCAATTCTTGTTTACTTTATCTACTGTTATATAAATTTAGCTCTTTTTTATATGTAAGATCAATGAAAGTTTGGTATAAATTAATATCCAGATTATTTATAAGGTTTGTGTATAGAAGTTTATATTGCATTAGAAAATTTACAAAATTAATCATATATTTAAATTTTTTACTTGAATTTGATCCAAAAATTTTCAAATTTATTATAAGCAATAAATTTTTATAAACTTAATAAACTTAATACTTGCCTTGCCTTGCCTGTGCCTTGATTAATTAGGATATTTATTTTATTTTTTCAACATAATTTTTTGGTAATAAGTCTTATAATAAATTAGACTTGATGATGATGTTTCATTATAAATTAATTTAAAAATGAATTAATTATTTTGAATATTTTAATTTGTTTAATATAATTGTAAATTAAATTAACTTAATTTATTTAATTAAAGCAACAATTTTTATTTGTTTTAAATATTAATATTGATGTAAAATAAATTTATTTTTTTACTTTTTTTTATAGAAATATTTTATTACTATTTTGTTATTTATTTGATAAGTAGAGAGAGAGAGAGAGAGAGAGAGAGAGAGAGAGAGAGAGAGAGAGATTTATGAATTAATGTTACTCTTGAATGCGAAAGTGTGTTATTAATGCATTTTCTTGAGTTTCTCTCTTTGATTCAATAAAAAAACATTTGAAAGACTGAAATACTTTGTAATACATTATACAATGATTTGATGGAAATGAACACAAAAAACATAATAAAAAACAGTCCAAAATTGAATTAATGAATAAAATATCGATTATTTTTAGTTTAAAAAAAATTATATTATATAACGACCCAAGTCTGACAAACTATTTGAACAATAAATAATCTTTTATTTAACATTAAATCACATTAATAGTTATAAGAAAATAAAAAATCAAATCAAATAATTTATTTAAAATTAATATTTATTGAATTTCTAATATTATATTACAATTCATTCATAAATTTTGCTAAAAGTATTGAAAGACTATTTATATAATATATAAATGAAATTAAAACCATTTATCAATAATAACAATAATATTAAATAATTGTCCTAAAAGTTCAGATCATTTGCCACACAATTTTCTAATGCATTTTTATTTAATATGTATGTTTAGACACTAAATAATGCATTCAATTTAATATATATAATATATAAATCCAATAATTTATGAGTTGTTTCTCCAGTAAAAACCATTTGTTGGTAAACTTTGTTTTTTATTTTTTTATTTGTCGGTTAAATATATTATTTGTTTTGCACTAAAATAATGTGAATCAATGGTTAGGCACTGACGGGTTGATTCCAGACGAGTCGTGAATTATACATGTTTCCTATATTTCAAAGACAAATATTGTAATTATATAATTAATTATTACTTTTTTGTATTTCTAATCCTTTATAGTGATGAGTGAGTGGGAGAGAGAAAGTTAGAGAGAAAGTTAGCGTAAGTAATGAGAAAATGATAATAACAAAGAAGAAAAAAGTGAATCAATGGGAAAAGAGTCTCTCAGGAAATGGCAAAAAATGGTGAGACTATTGGACATATAATTTTCTCTTCTGTCGTGCGATAAGAGATTATTTATATGAATAGCAAAGTAATAATAATAATAGTAATAGTAATATCAGATATATTGATGTATTAAAAACAAGTGAATAGCAAAATGCTTACACTTTTATTCCTTAAGTTAGCGGTGAAATGGTTTTGTCGATAGGGTTCGGCATTGAAGGAAGAATTGGACACAATTTGTTGCATTGAATCGACGGGAGAGGATGTTGTTCTGCGAAATGGCTCGCGAACGCCAATCCCTGGCCTATAGTTCCTAAACGATGATTGACTACGAAATGATGAATAGCTTCTTAAGGAACTTTGAGAGCGTATGGATGACAGCGATGGACGTCGAGATGCTGTTCAACAAAAAAATAATCAGTCATTTATTTTGAACGCAACAAAAAACAACTCAACTATACATTAAGTAATGGGATATCCATTAGGACGACATATATATACCTAAGTTAGAGGGCGGGGGCGCTAACAACGAATAGCTGGCTCGTCGTGAGGGAGGCATATATTCGTGACAACCCCTGGCGCTCGAGTCCCGGGAGGCGTTGGTCTCGAGACCGGTCAGAATGACTGGCGGTGCCGATGTACGCGAATAGCAGCGTTCACTGCCTTCACTAAATCGGGCTCTAATTATTAGACCAAATATTTGTAAAATATTTTTGTAGTGAATTTTTTCATTTTGACAATATATTTAAGTATAAAAAATGATTACTTATTGAAAAGTTTGATAACAAAACAAAAGAGAAATAGTAGCATAAAAAGACTTGTGATAAGGCTTAATAAAGTGGTCAAATCTGCATTGTTTAAGAACTCATAAGTAGCCGCTCCTATACGTAAATGCATCGCAGAATCGTCTTTGAATAGCCCAAGACATACAACCAGAGGATAACAAATATAATTCAATTAATTAGAATCAATGGTTAAAGTGCTTTGTGTTGTATCGGCATTACTGTTGCCACTACTGCTGTACATACCGGCGGCGCATAGTTTTCCTCGTTTTTCTTCACTTTTTATATTATAGCCTAACAGTAAGACAGATAACAAATATAAGAGATTAATGTTTCGATTACTCTTTGATTATACTTTTCAAATCAACTACTTTTTTGGACTTTCATTCT
>JAQIWK010000929.1:0-12627 GCA_034695265.1 Dissorhina ornata | reverse complement strand
TAATGGTTAGGTTGGGTTTGCTTTCCTGTATACCACCGGGTCCGGGTCCGACCCGGCCGGGTACTTTAGTATATCTCGTTAATTTATTATACTTTCTAATAAACGCATTTGATAAATTTAATAAATTTATAATTTAACTATTATTGAATTCACAGTAATATAGTTTGTATATATTTTATTATACATGTTTAGCTTATTTTATATATTATTCAAAAATATTATGCATATTTTTTGAATTTAATTCAATTTATATTTGCGTAGATATAATGTTTTCATAATAAATAAATTGTTTACCTTATAAATAAATGTTAACAAATGTTGAATATAATAATAACAGTTTTTAAATTATAATAAAATACTATTGATTTTAAATCGGACAAGAAATTAAAGCCATTGTTATTGTAAACATAAAATATAATCATGGTACTGTTCAAAACATTTAGCACTTTTACATACTATAAATAAATTATATATTTTAAACAATTAATTAATTATTATTATTTTCTATATTTTAATAAGAAATTGAATATTTATAGAAATTAAATAAATTGATTTCTTTTTTAATTTTTGAATTCAGAAAGATTTTAAAATAGTATTTAATTTACAATTTTTCGGATATTATTTTCAAATTAAATAATAAAAATCTAATGTAATTAAAATTTTTCAACAAGAACAAAATCATCAAATGTAATACATAGAATATCAATAAAAAATAAACTTTTTAAATTAAAGTATTATAAATTGCATTTAATCTAGCAAATACAGTTTTTAATATATAATTATTAATATCTAAATAGTTTTTAGTAATTAATATAAAATTAATAATTTTTAAGCATATTTAATCAACACAATAAATATAAAAATACATCTACAGTTAATTAAATTTTAATATAAGCATTTTATAAATACCTCCGCCGTACTTTCGGGGTTGTTTACCAAAAGTGATCAAATTGTGCTGAAATGCTCAGTATATCTCAAGCTAACATAACAATTAAAAAATATATATAAATAATTTTACTAGTATAAATATTTACTAAATTATTGGAGTTAAAGAATTATGCAAAATAATTTATTCTTGAACTTCAAATGTAATTTTATCGAAAACTAATAATGATAATTTAAAAATTTTTTTACATTCTGAAAGATAATATTCATAAGAATATATATAATGAAAGAAAATATATCCAGAACTTCTTATATTTGAAATTATAAGTTTTTGTCAAAAAAAACTTAGTGTTGCCATTCGAGTTCACCAAATATATTTGGCTAGAATACTCATCACTAAATGTTATTCAAGAAAGGAATTTGGTGAACACGGACGGCAACAGGGTATGCTAGGTAATTCAAATGTTTGAATCAAATTTAGAGTAAGAACAAAAAATAATGTTAACAACATTTCAATTACAATGTCATAGATATTAAATTAGATTATCATTCAAAGAAAAAAGTTTTCAAATCGATAAAACGGTTAACCTTTTATTCGAGTTAGAATCTTATTATGTAAATAGGTGATATCTCATTAATTATTATGTAAATCGACATAATTTTTTGATAACATTTATTTGTTTGCAAAGTACTATAACATTATAACATTTATATTTCATTATCAGATATTAAATTTGAAAGGCGGCAGGGTCCTTTACTCAAAATTTATTATTATTTTCAAACCAAATATAATAGTTTTAGACAAAACAATACTTTTAATTTTCAAAATATTGCAAGCAATCTATCAATTATTTATCTAAATGCTTATATGCAAATATATTTGTATTATTTTCATTATAATAAGAAATATCATTTGGATATTTCTAGAAATTTTAGTAAAATTGTCAAGTTAAATCACTACTTATTAAAATTTAATAATTAAATCAATATCGATCTTGATAAAAATAATTTTTTTGTAATATTTATTTCGTAATATAAGTATTATTTATAAGTTATAATAAATGTATTAGCCTTGTAATTTAATTTATTTCTAAACTAGTACTAGAATTTAAAAACTAGACCATTGAATATATTAATCAAGATTATTGATTCAAGAATATTATATAAAAAGTATAAGGTTGTATATTTCATAAGTTGTCAAAATGTTTCCTGAAAAACAAAATATATTGTTTGAAAATAAATATAAAATACACAAAACATTAAACTTATCCGATTATCCTAGATATCCTAGATATCCTAGATATCCAAGAAATAAAAATAAACCAAATAATACTTTAAATATTTTTAAAAATAATTATAAATATTTGTGTAAAAAGATATTAAAATATGAATTTAAACATTATTTGCAAGTTTTTATATTTATTATATGTTTGACTGGATTTGCATATCAATCACAGATATTGATTGAACAGTACATAAGCGGCCGAACAGTAGTCAATACAGCCGTTGAACGCTTGACCGAAACCAAAGTCCCGGCCTTTACTATCTGTTACCCAACTTTCCTATCGATGCAAAAGTTTGCCACAAAATATCCACAATTTACTGATCAATACAATGAATATTTATCATTAATAAAACAATTAAGACATCAAGCTCATATGCTTCAAACAGATATCAATCAAACGGTTGCCGATATATTGTATACAAATTATTATTTAAAATTTATGCAATATTTGGATGAAATAAAACCTACAATTAAAGAGTTGTTTCAAGATTTAAGTATTGATATGAAAGACCAACAACTTATTCATGTGGTTAATGCCAATACAGAAAAGAAATATATTAATAGCACACAAATAGATAACAGTGTTTACGATACCAATCCAATTGAGTCGATGACAACTACACCGCCTATACGTAAATGTTTCACTTATTTCAGTGATTTATACCCCAAATGGCGAGACTTTATAATTGGTGTCCAAACTATGTTTGTCCGCATCGGTCAACACGACGAGTGGTTTCCGTTTAGTAAACAGTATTTATCTGATTATCGGATGTCTATTCACTCACCAAATGTTATCCCACTTTTCAATGACAATAATTTTGTTAAACTAACGATGTCTTCAAGACTTCACATCACTTTTTCGGAGATACAGATTCGCCGATTACCACCCAATTATGTTACCCGTTGTAAAAACTATGATTTGAAAGATACCACACATTATATTAATTTAAGAAGCGATTGTATCACTAAATGTGTTGACAAATGCTTGAAATATAATTGTGGTATAGATTACACACAAACACCAGGGCACCTTATTAGACGTGAATATTACCTGGATAACAATGAACGTGATTTAATTGGTTCTCACAATAGATTTAAATCTTTTTTGATACAAAATATGTCAAAATGTGTTGCGAGTAAAGTGTGTGAACTCGGGTGCGAAGATAACTGTCCGGTTAATTGTATTGAAAGAGTGTATGATTTCACTATTTATGACAAAAGACCAGATATACAGACCATTGAGTTTAACGTAGAGCACAGCCGTACTCCCGACCAGATCTATAAACATCAGCCCGAAGTATACTTTGTATCATTTGTATCAAATATTGGTGGACTCTTGGGCATGTGGTTAGACATACCTATTATAATCATATTTAATTATTTAAGTGATTATATATTCAAATTTCTATTAAAGTTTCAAAAACAATTGGACAAAATAATCAAGATTGATTTATTAGTAATAAATATAGCTATGTCAAACATATTGAAAAATATGTTTAAGTATTTTCGGCAAAAAGTTTTATTATTAGTTTGTTTGGCAGTATTTGTATATCAATCACAGATATTGATTGAACAGTACATAAGGGGCCGAACGGTAGTCAATACAGCCGTTGAACGCTTGACCGAAACCAAAGTCCCGGCCTTTACTATCTGTTACCCAACTTTCCTATCGATGCAAAAGTTTGCTAAAACATATCCACAATTTACTGATCAATACAATGAATACATGAATCTTATTGGAAAATTCAGAAATAATCAAACGGCAGTCAATATATTATATAAAAATTATTTTATAAAATTTATGCAATATTTGGATGAAATAAAGCCAACAATTAAAGAGTTGTTTCAAGATTTAAGTATTGATATTAAAAGCCACTTAACCAAGACAGACAAATATACTTATCCATTCATGTATGTGGTTAATGCCAACATAGAAAAGCAATTTAGTATTTTAAAACACATCGATAATGTTATCTATGATACTAAACCAATTGAGTCGATGACAACTACACCGCCTATACGTAAATGTTTTACTTATTTCAGTGATTTATACCCCAAATGGCGAGACTTTATAATTGGTGTCCAAACTATGTTTGTCCGCATCGGTCAACACGACGAGTGGTTTCCGTTTAGTAAACAGTATTTATCTGATTATCGGATGTCTATTCACTCACCAAATATTATCCCACTTTTCAATGATAATAATTTTGTTAAACTAACGATGTCTTCAAGACTTCACATCACTTTCTCAGAGATACAGATTCGCCGATTACCACCCAATTATGTGACTCGTTGTCGAGATTATGATTTGAATGATACCACAGATTATATCAATTTGCAAAGTGATTGTATCACTAAATGTGTGAACAAATGCTTAAAATATAATTGTGGTATAAATTACACACAAACATCAGGGCATCTTATTAGACGTGAATATTACCTGGATAACAATTCTATTATTGCTAATGATAGGTTGCAAGCATTTTTGACCCAAAATATGTCTAAATGTGTTTCAAGTAAAATGTGTGAACTTCGGTGCGAAAACAATTGTCCGGTCAGTTGTGTTGAAAGGATTTACATTTTTAATCTTCGGGATCAGACAGAAGATCGCGATACTATTGAGTTCAATGTGGATCACAGCCGTACGCCCGACCAGATTTATGAACATTATCCCGAAGTATATTTTATAACATTGGTATCCAATTTGGGTGGACTATTAGGCATGTGGTTAGGATTATCTTTGATAATGACATTAAATTATACAATTAAATTAAAATATTTTGATATAATTATTCAAAAGATTAAAAAAGCATTTATACACGTAAACAAACAATTTGATTATAAACTAAACAATCAGATTAAATCTTGCTTGAAAGTTATGATTTGTATGGCATGTTTAGTTGGATTTAGTTTTCATACAAAACAATTGGTCGACCAGTATATGAAAGGACAGACAATTGTCTATACGAGTATTGATAGGTTTAAATACACGCGAATACCTGCCATTACTATATGCTATCCAACAATATTTGCTGCCAATAGGTACTGGGTTAAATTACCAAGATATGAATATCTTTCTGATAAATTAAATGATTACATGAACTTAACAATCAATGCTAACTTAAGTGATGAACGCCTTATGAATGATTTAAAAGCTAAATATATCTATTTAAGTGACTTTATATATCGGAATATAGATCCTAAAGTATATGATTTGTTTGATTTAAGTTTTTCATTACAAAACCAATCAATAGTATCGGTGGTTACGGTCAATATGGACAGTACGGGCAATGCATCCGAAATTGTTTATATGGATACCAATCCATACGAGACTATTACATCTGTCGGTCCTATAATTAAATGTTTTACATATTTCAGTGATTTAAACCCTAAATGGCGTAACTTTTATACTTATATTAACTATATTTCGGTAACTATTAAACCACACTTACAATGGTTTCCATATCACCTAGATTTTAGTGAATATCATCTTAGTATACACTCACCAAATCTGATCCCATTATTTAATCGCCAATATTTCCATAGTATTCGTATGCCATCGGCGGTTACAATGGCTTACAGTGAGATACAGACCATACAACTACCGGACAATTATGTGACCAATTGTCGTCATTACAATTATGACGATACCATCAATTATATGAATTTTAGATCTGATTTTATACAGCAATGTATAATTGCATGTCAAAGAGAAAGGTGTGAAATATTAAAAGACAGGTTATTTTTTATGACTTACGACTATCACAATCGGATACATTTATTTGGCGGTTTACACCGACGGGAACACTTTACGCACTATAAATATAAGCAAAAACAATTTTATCCCAATCATAATATTCCTCGTAAGTGTTTATTGAGTAAAAGATGTCATGTTTGGTGTAACAAACAATATCAAGTTAATTGTGTGGAGCGTTTATACCAGTTTGATGTTATAGAAAAATTACCATCGTCAAATAACAATTTGCGAGTGACTATCACTAGGAACCGATTACCCGACATGATGTTTGAACATAAACCCGAAATGCCTTTTATTGAATTGGTATCTAATTTTGGTGGTATATTAGGCATGTGGTTGGGTTTATCCATTGTATTCATTATGAATTCACTTATTATTATTATTTTTAAAGATTGGGACAAATAAATCAACATTTAATAGAAATAAACCTAAAAGTTAATAAAGTTTATATTACTCTCTCTCTCTCTCTCTCTCTCTCTCTCTCTCTCTCTCTCTCTCTCTCTCTCTCTATTTTATGTAATTTAGTCTATATTTTCTATTAAACACTCACATCATTAACAATTTACCTGTAAAATGATTGTTGCCATAACTTAAGCAAACAATTCAAACAATATTTGCTAAACAAAGTGCAATCAAAACTATTTTTGTACCTCAAAATACAAATATAACTTGATAAAATAAACTTTTACACCTCACACAAAACAATCCAGTTTTTAAAATTTAAAATTTATTTTATTAGCAATAATTACAACAGAATTAATGGCATTTGAATTAATGAGAAAAATAAAAATTATAATTAAATTCAATTAAACAATAAAATTCTCTATCAATCAGTCATATATGTGTGTTATGTAAAAATGTGTGAAAAACATGTCTTATTTATGTTATATTTATAATTATATTTATAAATTAATTTCATTGATTGAATAATTCAAATAAAAATCATAATTTCCTATTAGTTATTCATAAATACATTGTTACTTTTGTTGTCAAATCACTAATGGCATTCAATCATTAAATTAATTACAATTTATTTGTTAATAAATTTTTAAAATGCTTTTTTATACTTCAAAATTAAGTTTTAAAATGTTTTCAAAATTAATAAATCATTTGCTTTTCAAACCAAATCACACACAAAGTCTTTGGGATTATTTTGTTTTCTAGTCATCCAATCAATCAAAACAATCAATTAAATTAAATTCATTTCAAAATCACTTCATATTTCATATCATTTTGCAAAATAAATTTATATGCAATGAGAGTGTTATCCGACAATTAGTGAGCAATTTGTCAATAGTTTTACTGTTAATTAAAAGGCACAGACAGACAGACAGTGCGATACATGGCATCCGTTATAATCATCTATCTATCACTCAATCATTTCAAATATAACTATTCATTTTGTTTTGGTTTTTAAAAACTATGTAATATTTTTTTAGTGTATTTATTGCAATCATAATGTAATTAGTAATTAAATTGCGCTCAAAATCATATCTGGAAGCGATTGGACTTCATTTTCAATCCATTTGTATACATAATTATTAATTAAATTTATCTTTTAAATTGTTAATTAACTAAGAAATACATTCAATCGCTAACCAAACGGCCGGAAAAAGAGGGACAAAACTAATGATTAATATTAATGACATATTTTGTTGATTTGTTATTAATTTAGTTACAGTTATAAACGATTCAATGTTTTGTTTGGTTTTGATGATGAAGTTATTATTTGACAACACATATGCAATTTGAATGCAATGAAAATTTAATTTTAAAAAAGTTTTTTTCATAAATTAATTATCTGTTTATAATGTAATCACACGATTCGTAGAGCTTTTAGCGATCCCTCTAAAGACTAAATCATAATTTAATTATTAATTTAAATCCATACGTCTATTAAATCAATTCAATCGTACCTTTAAATCCCAAATAACCATAAGTCCGTCGACACCGACCGTCGATATCTTATCGGCGCCCGATTTGGTGCCCGAATGGACTCTAATCTCGGATATAGTGTTTTGATGTATTGAATCCAATTGTGTGTCACTTATATTATTTTCCACATTCACTCCACGTCTATCCAAATCACGAAACTTTTTCATAGCACTAGTTATCACACAAAACAAACATCATATTAACCATTAAGACTGCCATTTGATCCCAATATCAAGCCATACCTGAATCCGTCCACTTCTTTCTTAAGTGTTTTGTCCACTTTATCAACAAATATAAGCTCCGCTCGACTCATGTCGTACTGGAATAGCATTGGACAGCAATCGTGACCCTATTGTTAAGACAAACAAATTTATCATTTAATATTTGACCACAAAATTGATCCAAAAAATCATATGACACTTACGGCGGCCACTATTAAATTAGGCGCCGACCAAACGCACGTCAAATAAGGCAAAAACCGTGTCCGCACTGTCGATACGGCCATTCCTCGGTTGGCGTCGGCCACCGAAATACTGCTGTCGTGCGAAACCCACGCCAAACGGTTACCATCGGGTGAGAAACACACGTCATGAACCCAACCGCCTAATAGATGGCCAAACAATTAATTAAATCATATAAAAAGTCACATAAAACTAATCAACAAAAAAGCAAAAACAACATATACCGCCGCCGTTGGAAAACTCGGCCACCAATGAGCCGGTACTGCACTTTCCACCCCATGGCGTCGGTTCGCCCTCACGTTTATCTACTTCTTTGATAAAACCGCTAAATATACGGGCCTTAAAGTCGGTCGAACCGCAGGCCAACAGTACGTTATTCGGGTGCCAATCGATGGACGTTACGGTCGATCGGATAGGCTTTTTGATATGTTTTGAGACCCACCAGTCGTTGGCTTCTTCGAAGTAACAAACGGATACCAATTTAGCACCGCTTCCCACCGCAAACTTGTCCTCACGGGGCGACCACCGGACACAAGTGGCCGCGCGATTGATTCGCAACAACACTAAAGTAGGTTTCCATTGATTGTTCACTAGTGACCAGACGTACGCGTTTCGGTCCTACGAAAAGACATCACAATTACATTAAAACATGTCTTCAAACGGCGCTTAAGAAGTGATTGATAACTACATACCGCAGAACAGGTCACTATACGATTACTATTGGCCGCCCAATCGATACTAGTTATCCGTAAATCGTGTTGATTTAAATTGTGACTTAATGTCCATTTGATGCCATCCTTTTGGTAGATGTGAACCTCGTTGTTATTGGGCGATAGGGCCACCTCTGCAACACAAACATACAATCAGTAAAACTTAGCCATCGATGGTCACCCATAAGATATACTAACTATTTCTTTGAGCGTTAAACGCATGACAGGGAATGGCATCGGTTCCGAAAGAGTGTATTTCCGTCATCAGTGGTTAGTCTAATGTTACAATTATTTGTCACAAAAACAAGTCTTGAGTTATATTTAAAAACACTATTAATTGTATTTAAATGTCAATAACAATCCACACATGTCTTAGTCGTCGTCACTGCCAACTAAACACCAAAACCACACAAACGACTGGTCCGATTGCCTATCAAAATGTGTAATAAATAAAAATAATGATAACATTTATAATTAAATTACAAATAAATATATAACACAAACAGAGATTACAAGTTAAGTATTAACTAATAAAATAAATATAAAACCTATGAAACCAAACGCCAATTGTATGACAAATTGTTGTCAAAAGGGATTAATTGTAATATACTTTTAACGCTAACTAAAAAGTTAGACAACAAATCAAATCAAATCTTAAGATAAAAACTAAATGCCATTAAAACTTAAAATATATATCACATTAAAATAACATGATTAACATGGACAATCTAATTTTAAAATGAACATGTACATTTTTAACACACCACACATACAAAAAGGTTGTATTTATAACAAAATGCTATACAATATTATATAACAAAAATGTAATTAACAGATAATAATCAGTAAATTGGTTTCAAAACCAACAAAACCAGTACTAAATCTATTGGACGAGTCTATTGGACAGTTGGTTCACAGGACAGGTCCCACAACTACAACAACAATAACAATGAGTTTGTATTGTATTTTATGGCCAACTATTTGACACAATTATCAAAATTAATTAATACTAAACTATATATTAAATTAAAACTACTATTAAAAATATAAATTATAATTACAAAACAATTGATTTAATGATTACATGAATAAAGTGAGACTGAAATGTGTTGATAAGAAACGCCCAAAACTTAACGTAAACTACAAATCAAATGAAATAAAATATTTATGAAATAAAAAAATAATTTTTGCGACACTTTTTGGCCATCAAATGGTGCCGTTTATGGTCATTATAGCCGTGAATGGTTGGCATCAATAGCTAATTAATACACTACGGGCTGACAATTGGCGTAAAGTTTATGATTTGAAACAAACAAATTGTAAAACAATTAAAACAATTAAATTAAACTCACGATTGAGTGCAGCGTTTGGTTTGTATTGTAAATGTTTAGTTGAATACAAAATAAAGCCGTCGATTGACTGGCAATGCAATTGACGTTACGATGCAATCACTCACTGAACTGTGCACTGAATGTGAGTCCCCTTTGAAAGTCTGCCACAAATCTAATGCCTGTATATATTTCAGCGGAGGATAACATTAATACACAACACATTCACTGCATAGACAGGCAATGAATTCATAGCCAAAACACCCATAAAAACGACAACTCAGTCAGTCATCGCCAACGCCACTGTCCTGTCACTCATATACATACACATCAATAATGTTTATGCATTTTTTTGGTCCCCTATATGTGTGTGATGTGAGTGCCTTTACTTTGATATACTATAGTAACCCCCAAATCCGGTTGGTGTGACTCACCCATAGGTTTGGTTACGTATATTATGAACAAATGGCTTGCAATGCACCGGCATTTTTCCATTTTGACTGACTATTCATATATGAAATAACATTTCTATTATAACAAACCCCTTATGAATACAATTTTAGATGAAATTAATATATTTTTAAAAATAAATTTCTCATTGATTTCCTAATGACTTATTTTTTTATAACTAATATTTATTAAACAATTAGTTTATGTTTTATATTTATATAGTATTTTTTTAACGACAAAATTTAATTACAAATAAAAGTGTTATTAAAAACTTTTAATTCCTGTAAAAATATTTTTTATATTACAAATAATATTATGTTTAAACAAAAATTGATCATGTTCAAAATGATATATCATATAGCTTGTTAGTATAGATTCTATTACTATAGATTAAAAATAATTTTTATTATAATTTGTAATTAAAAAACCAATGAACAAGCAAAATTTAATTACAAGTTTCAAAAACTTTTTAATAACTATACATTTATTTTTATATTAACTTTATCTAACTCTATCTAACCAAGTTATCTAATATATATTCAATAAATCAACCTGGATGATTCATCACTTTATGAGTAATATAATTAATACTAAATTTATAGATAATTAAATTTAAATTATGCTTGGGCACTAACTTTGTATATCAACAATACAAAATACAAAGTCTTCACCAAGTACTAAATACAAACAGCTTTTTATTAATATGCTAATTAATTAATATAATTAAAAATATATTATAAATTTAAAATTAATTAATTTTTAATAATAAGTTATAAAATTGTAGCAAAAGTTTTTTATGTTTAATATACTAGCGTACGATATATACGGATGGGTTTGCTATATACCAAACATGCATTTAATTTTGAGACTTGTTTTTAAGACTCAAAAAACAATAAGACATTTAAATTTTAAATTAAATTATTGAATGAATTGTTTATTAAATCAGTTATTTGTTTAATAAGTTATATAATTATTTATTTACATTAGATGTCAATCGCAAGTGTCAACTAAAATATCACTTTAATTAAAGGTATGTTTGGTTTTAAATGTCTTATAAAAAAAAAGTTTGACGTTTGTATCAAAACATATGACACGTCTTACACCGTATTGTTTTGTTTACAATGAGTTTTGAATCAAAACTTTTGATTTTATAGTTTAAAAAAATAAGTTTTTAATTAAATTTATTTGTTTTGTTTGTTTTTGATTACAATCTCATTGTGTTGGCCGACATAACACCGGCGCCGGTAATAGTGTTGTTACACTTGTTAAACATATTTGACTTTTAATTATATAATTTATTTATAGTTTGAAAATTAAAACTTTTAATATAATGTTTAACATGTTTGAAATATAATTTTATAGCAATTACTTTGATTGCATATAAAATTAATTAATTAGTTTGTTATTTGAATAATTTGGTTACAATTTTTGGGTTTAACTTTGTATTTAAAGTTAGTTTTTAAAAGTTTTTAAATCCTTTTTATAAGTCTATTGAATGTCTTTAATTAAAAGTTTAGATTAATTTTTTAAAATTAAATTTTACTAAATGTTTTTAGTATTAATTTTATATCTGTTAATGTATTTAATATTGAAATAAATTGTGAGACAATTTCGGATTTGATGCCAATATTTGCATGTTTTTAAGACAATTAAAATTTGATGATAGGATTTGATATGTGATTCAAATTACGGTATTCACCACACGATTAAAGTGTTAAACATATTTAATATTTAATATTTTTTTCATTAGAGAGAGAGAGAGGGAGGGAGAGAGAGAGAGACAGAGAGAGAGAGAGAGGGAGGGAGAGAGAGAGAG
>JAQIWK010000928.1:0-12629 GCA_034695265.1 Dissorhina ornata | reverse complement strand
GCATGTATTGACAATAATTTAGATCACCTGGTAACTTTTTTAAATAAATTATTTTTCAAAATCAATATTAAATTTAAAATTAATTCATTTTTTAAAATTATTTAATATATTTGTTTTACAGCCAATGGCCGAAAGGCGATACAAAGCTTATATAACTTTGAAGGACCGCATACTTTGTGAATATAACGATATAAATTAGCTTTTATTACTTATTTTATTTGTTTACTTAAATAAATGTTTTATTGATTATAATATTTATATTGTAATTTTTAATTTAATAAATTTAATTTAACTTTTAATTTAACTTATATTATATTGAATAAAGTTAATTTATTAAAATTATCTTTAATATCAAAAATATTAAACAGATTATATTAATCTATGTGGGAATTGCATATTGTTTGGAATTATTAAAATAATTATAGTTTAATTTTATAATTAATACTTTACAATTTATTCAAACATTTAATTAAACATGAAATAGTAAAGCTAACAGATGCTTATATATTTAAATAATTAAAAGTGAATACAGTACAACATCTTGTAAAATATTTATTATAAAAATTTATAATAAGTAATTAAATTCTAGTGATTATATTACGTAGCAATGTGATAACATTTAACTGATTACAAAAATATAATATAGTTTTATATTAACATTATTAGACACGTTTATTTACTAATCGCTTAATTTATTGTCAATTATACTAAACAATTTTGTATATAAATGTAATTTGTAATTGCATTTTACTCTATAATAATTTAATTTTTATAATTTAATTTAAGTTTAAGCATAAATTTATTAATTAAAATAATTTATATTAATTAATAAAATGTCTACTGAAGTGAGTGAGCAAGATAGATTAAAATTGTATGAAGTATGTAAAGTATATTTAGGAGGACGTTGGGCTAATATTAGCCTGGATGAGATAGTAATCACAACATCAAGGTGAGCCTATTTTAATTACCGTATTTATCGGTGTATAAGGCGCGGCTTATACATAGAAAAAAGTAAATTTTGCTGACTTTTTACATTTTTAATTTATAAATCTAATTGAAAACAAACTTTTATTTAATTATTGTTAATCCTAATTCAATCTACTATTTATTTTAAGCAATATAGCAATAAAATATTTATATAATAATTACATTTAATGTGATTTATAATTAAATTAAGTTAATTCAAATTACATGCGCTTTATACATGGGTGCGCCTTGTACACCGATAAATACGGTAACTTAAAACTTGAAAGTTGCAAAACATATTTTAATTTACAAAATTAATTAATCAATTTAGTGGTGGATTTGAAAATACATTGTATTTCTGTAATTTACCCAAAAATGCTATTCAAACAAAATACAATAAAGTTGCGGTCAGATATCAAGGTATATTCTTAGATGAGGGTGACGTCAATTTAACCCATTTGTTAACCCTAAGTGTGATACTATCCGAGATGAACGTATCGCCCAAAATACTAGGAGTTTTTGAAAAAGGATTAATTATTGAATTTATTGATGTAAAATACTTTATATTAAATATAAAATGCCCTACTCATATATTTATAATTCATCGAAATATAATATTATTTAAATAAATTTAGGGCCGATTTTTTAACGCCGACGACGATTTGAACCCAAAGTTGGTGTCAGTATTGGCCCAAAAAGTGGCAAAAATGCATTCAAAAGAAATGCCAATTCCTAAGGATGGGACCCAACCTTTCCTTAAGACTGTATTTAATGATTGGATGAGTGAAAAGGCGGCCAAGTCTTATACAAATGGTTTACTAAGCCAACAAATTGTCAATCTAAACCTACACACTTTAAACAAATATAATTTGCTTGATGAAATAAAATGGTTAAGACAAGTAATATTAGACCTAGGTAGTCCAATAGTTTTTACGCATAATGATTTAAATCGTCGCAATATACTGGTCCCTAATTCACCAAACAATAATAACAATGAGCTTGATACTGTTTACATTATTGATTTTGACTGGAGCAATTATTTCTATCGTGGTTCAGACCTTGGTGATTATTTTTCCAATTGGTGTCAACAAGAACTAGACTTTGGTGGCGATCGGTTCCCAACGGATACCGAGATGTATATGTTTATTGAGGCTTATATACGGGAAATGACACAAATATTAGGCAAAAGTTACACTAATTTGCAAACTAATTCACGCGAAACACTCATCAAAGAGTCTAAAGTTTTTTGTTTGTTTTCATTTATGAAAGATATTATTTGGATTACAGCATGTATTGACAATAATTTAGATTACCTGGTAACTTTTTTAAATATTTTTTAAAATCAATATTAAATTTAAGATTAATTAATTTTTTTCACAGCCAATGGCCGAAAAGCGATACAAAGCTTATATAACTTTGAAGGACCGCATACTTTGTGAATATAACGATATAAATTAGTTTTTATTACCTATTTTATTTGTATACTTCAATGAATGTTTTATTGATTGAAATATTTTTATTGTAAATTTTAATTTAATAAATTTTATTTAACTTCTTATTCAATTCATATTATATTGAATAAAGTTAATTTATTAAAATTATCTTTAGTATCAAAAATATAAAACAAATTATATTAATCTATGTGGAAATTGATTATAGTTTGAAATTATTAAAATAATTATATTTTCAATGAACGTGTGGTTAATTATAAATCAAATTATTATCAAATTACAAATGATAATTAGTTTTTAAGTGAATTGCTTAATACATCTCATGATATAAAACATGTTTTACAAAAATATTAAATATACATGTTTATAACTAGAGAAAATAATTAAATTTAATTTATCAATAAAATTGATATTTTAATAGATATTTCAAAAATATCAATACATATTTAATTTGAATAATATAATAATGTCAAAACAAAATATATCCAGCGCTCAACGGACTAAACTGTACGAGTTATGCAAAACCTATTTGGGAGGAAAATGGGCCCAAGTTAATGAAAATGATTTAATTATTCAAACAAATTTGTAAGTTATTAATTAATTTTTAAATTAATAATAAAATCTTAAATTAATTACTTGATTTTGTAATGATTAGCGATGGCTATACAAATGAATTGTTTTATTGTTTTTTACCCGAAAGTCATTCACAAACTAAATACAACAAAGTTGTGGTCAGAACTCATGAAAACAATGAATACCAGAAATACTTTGATGTCAATCACGTCCTATCAATGGGACTAATACTATCACAAATGGGTTTAGCGCCCAAAGTGCTGGGTGTTTACGAGGGTGGTACTATTAATGAATATATTGATGTAAGTAATTATAAATTAATAAATGTTTTTATAAATTAAATATTATTTTTTATTTAAACAATTAGTGTAAATATGTTTATGGCAATGATGATCTGGATCAAACAATAGTAACACTTTTGGCCCAAAATTTGGTCAAGATGCATTCGGCCGATATACCAATACCTAAAGATAGATCCCAGGATTACCTGACTGTTATGTTTGGTGATGTGATAAATGTTGAACAATTAACATTATTACAGCATCCAGATAGTGTGCTGGCTAAACATCGAGATTTATGTCCAACATTTATGGGGTTAAACTTGGCCGATGAAATGTCCTGGCTAAGACAAACTATTGTAGACTTAAATAGTCCCGTAGTTTTTTCACACAATGATTTCAATCGCAAAAATATTTTAATCCGTAAAACAGATGCTAATAATAATAACGACAATAATAAGGATAAAGATATAAAAATATATTTTATTGATTTTGACTTTTCATCCTACAATTACCGGGGCACAGATTTGGGCTTTTATTTCAGTTCGTGGGCTCAACAGGATGTCCAGTTTGGTTTGGCTGACTTTCCGACTGACCAACAAATGTGGCCATTCATTGACGCCTATATCCAGCAAATGTCGGAAATTTTTGGCGACACTTACGCTAAACTACCCGTCAATTCACGCCACAATATTATCAAAGAGTGTAAAGTTTTTGCTTTAGTGTCATTCATGTTAACCGCCACTTTTATTTTACAACATGATAATACATGTATTGATAATGTGGTATGTTTTCAATGATTAATCAAGATATTTATTTTAAAAAATTAATCAATTGATAAAATTTATTTTTTCTTGATAGATAAACGCTGAAAAAAGATTCAAATGCTATCGTAATTTAAAACAACAAATGTTGAAATAAATGCTAATTTTAATTATAATTATTATTCAGTTATATTATTTTATAAACTATTTAATTTATATTATAAACTTAATAAGATATAAATTCAATAAAGTAATATAAAAATTTCATAATATAGTTGTTGTAAAAACAATATTTAGTATTTTAAGATTTTATAGCTATTACTAAATTTTATAATCAGATACTTGAATAAAGCAACTAAAATTATATTTAAATAAATTTTATTAGGTATAAGTTGAGTTAACATCAAAACAATAGTTTACATTTTGTTATCTGGTTTTATAAAATTATAAATTACATTTATAAAATATTTAATCAATTAAATCAATGTTGTAAACAATTAAGTTAAATTATCTTGGGTACCAAAAAATATAAAACACTAATTAATTAAATTTATTAGTAAATTCAATATAATTTTTAATTATTGATATAATTGTATTTATAAAGGACATGTCATTATTTATCAATAAACTGATAATTAATTTTTAAGTGCATTGCTTAACATTTGTTGATAATAAACACATTATACCCAGATGTAATAGATATATAAATAGTTAAAATATATTAATTTATTTTAAATTAAAAATTTTTAGTTTTATAATTAAAATTAAAATTGTCAAAAATGTCAAAAATGTCAAAAATGTCAAAACAAATTATATCCAGCGCTCAACGGACTAAACTGTATGAGTTATGCAAAACCTATTTGGGTGGCAAATGGGCCCAAATTAACGAAGATGATTTAATTATTCAAACTAATTTGTAAGTTATTAATTAAAATATAAATTTAAAAATTATAAATAAATATTTTTTTCCGATTAGCGATGGCTTTACAAATGAGTTGTTTTATTGTTTTTTACCCGAAAGTCATTCACAAACTAAATATAACAAAGTTGTGGTCAGAACTCACGATAACAATGAATACATTGAATACTTTAATGTCAATCACGTCCTATCAATGGGACTAATACTATCGCAAATGGGTTTAGCGCCCAAAGTGCTGGGTGTTTTTGAGGGTGGGATTATTAGTGAATATATTGATGTAAGTATTTATTGATTAATTATTATTTTTATAATTTAATTTTCATTTTTTGTTTAAACATTTAGTGTAAATATGTTTATGGCAATGATGATCTGGATCCAGCAATCGTAAAACTTTTGGCACAAAATTTGGCCAAGATGCAGTCGGCAGATATACCTATACCTAAGGATAGGTCCCAGGACTACATGAATGATTTTTATAACAACTTTATAAATGTTAAGAAATTGACATTATTACAGCAACCAGAAAGTATCCTAGCTAAACACCGAGATCAATTAGAAACATTTATGGAGATAAACTTTGCCGATGAATTGTCCTGGCTTAAACAAATTATTGGAGATCTAAATAGTCCGGTAGTTTTTTCACACAATGACTTAAATCGCAAAAACATTTTAATCCGTAAATCAAATGACAAAAATAATAACAGCAATGAAAAGGATAAAGATATTGAGATATATTTTATTGATTTTGACTTTTCATCCTACAATTTTCGGGGCATAGATTTGGGCTATTATTTCAGTTCGTGGGCTCAACAGGATGTCCAGTTTGGTTTGGCTGACTTCCCGGCTGACCCACAAATGTGGCCATTCATTGACGCATATATCCAACAAATGTCGGAAATTTTTGGCGACACTTACGCCAAACTACCCGTTAATTCACGCCATAATATTGTCAAAGAGTGTAAAGTTTTTGCTTTAGTTTCGTTTATAATTGATGCCACCTTTCTTATTGAAAAAATAGGTGATGATAATGTAAATATTGAATATTTGGTATGTTTTATTTTCAATAATTATTCATTTCATTTCATTTCAATAATTTTAGTTAATTAATTTTTAACTTTTTTTTATTCAAATAGATAAATGCAGAAAAACGATTTAAATGCTATTGTAATTTGAAACAACAAATGCTTAAATAACTAGTAATTTTAATTATAATTTAATTTTATAAACTATATTTTAGTTTAATAAAGTATATAAATGTTATTATAAGTTTTTAAAAATTTTATGTAGCTGTTTTTGCATCATGTTATACTTAAATAAAACAATTTTGTTTAAATTTTTTGTTATGGGCCTTATTAGCCAGTTAATTAATGAATTAATAAATTTATTTTATTTACAAAAACAAAACTATTGTATAAATAAATTATTTAATATATTATTAATTTATGACTAATTAATTATTTCCAAAAGTAATTGCAATCTTTTATAATCAATAGAGTTATTTTATTAAATTTGTTGAAATTATCTTAAAATTATAAAATTAACTTAAGTAATAAAAAAAATAAAACATAAATCAATTTAATCTATAAGTAAATTGCACAAAGTTTTTAATTATTAATATAATTATATTTGTAAAGGCCATGTCAATAATTATCAATTAATTGATTATCAAATGATAATTAAGTGCATTACTTAAAATTTTAGGTATTAAATAAGTTACATATAGATATAAAACAATTAAACATTTATATATAACTAAGAAAAATATTTTAATTATAACTTAAAATAGAAAAATTTAAAATTTTATAATATTAAAAATAATTAAAATTGTTATAAATGTCAAAACAAAATATAACCAAGGCTCAACGGACTAAAGTGTACGAGTTATGTAAAACTTATTTGGGTGATAACTGGACACAAATTAATGAAGATGATTTAATTATTCAAACTAATTTGTAAGTTATTTATTTAATTATTGTAAATTAAAATAAAAATATTTTATATTAATTTATTTATTTATGATTAGCGACGGCTTTGCAAATGAATTGTTTTATTGTTTTTTACCCGAAAGTCATTCCCAAACTAAATATAACAAAGTTGTGGTCAGAAATCACGATAACAATCAATGTCTTAAATATTTTGATGTCAATCACATCCTGACAATGCAACTAATACTATCACAAATGGGTTTAGCACCTAAAGTACTGGGTGTTTATGAGGGTGGTATTATTATTGAATATATTGATGTAAGTATTTTAAAATTAAGCAAAGTATATAACTAATTATATTATAAATATTAGTCTAAGTATGTTTACGGCAATGATGATCTGGATCCAGCAATTGTAACAAAAATGGCACAAAATATGGCCAAGATGCATTCGGCTGATATACCAATACCTAAAGATAGGTCCCAGGACTACCTAATTGATTTATTTGATAATTGGATAAATGTGGATCGATTGACATCATACCAACAGCCAAATAGTGTTTTGGCTAAACATCAAGATTTATGTCCAGCATTTATGGGGCTAAACTTTGCCGATGAAATGTCCTGGCTCAGACAAACTATTTTAGATTTAAATAGTCCGATAGTTTTTTCACACAATGATTTAAATCGTAAAAACATTTTGATCCGTAAAACAGATGATAATAATAAGGATAAAGATATAGAAATATATTTTATTGATTTTGACTTTTCATCCTACAATTACCGGGGCATGGATTTGGGCTTTTATTTTAGTTCGTGGGCTCAACAGGATGTCCAGTTTGGTTTGGCTGACTTTCCGACTGACCAACAAATGTGGCCATTCATTGACGCATATGTCCAGCAAATGTCCGAAATTTTTGGCGACACTTACGCCAAACTACCCGTTAATTCACGCCATAATATTATCAAAGAGTGTAAAGTTTTCGCTTTAGTCTCATTCATGTTTGAAGCCCCATATCTTGTAGAAAAAATGGTCCAGGATACTACACGTATACCATACTTGGTATGATTTTAATAATTATTTAATATATTATATAAAAAATTTAAAATTAATTTTAATTTATATTTTTTTCAAATAGATAAACGCTGAAAAAAGATTTAAATGCTATCGTAATTTGAAACAACAAATGTTAAAATAAATGTCTATTTTGATCTTGATTATTTGTTTAATTATATTATTTTATAAACTATTTAATTAATATAATTAGCTTACTGTTTTTCAATTCAATAAAATAAATATTATCAAGTAATAACTGTAAAATTATTTTTTTTATAGCTATTACAACCAGAAACTTGATTAATTTATTCCTTAATGAAGCAATTAAAAGTATATTCAATTAATGATTAATATAATGATAATTATAATAAATAAAATAACGAATATATTATCATTTTATAATATTCATAAATAGATGTAATTAATATTATATAAGTTATATATTATATACAAGTATTTATAGCATAGCAACTATACCCATACAACTTAATGCGATAAATATTTAGCATTTTTATACCCAGATGCCATTGCTTATACGTGTGACCACATCCTTGATCACCATTAAAGTATTCACTCCTGAGCTCAAACCATATGTCTAGATAACAAAAAATATGAACAAATAAATGTTATATACAAGTAAGTTGTCATAACAACCAGTATATAATACAATGTATTAAATACATTATCCATGTAATTTAAATTGATAGCGAGTATCAATGATACTCTATCTAACATACATATAAAGTTTAAGTCAAATTTTTAATTAAAACTTATATTAACATTTTATAATATTATACATTTTTAATTAAAGTTATAATTTCTGTTATAAGTTGTTTTGATTTAAACAATGTCTCAAACATTATCAAGTGAGAAACGAGCAAAACTATATGATCTATGTAAAACGTTATTAGGTGGTCAATGGGCTCAGGTGAATCCAGATGATATTATTATTAAACGAAATAAGTAAGTAACTACTAATTAATAATATAATTTAAATATTTAATTGAATTTATTTTTTAATTTATTATAAATTTAGCGATGGATTTATGAATGAATCACATTATTGTTTTTTACCACAAAATATCAACCATTTGGACACTAAATATGATAAAGTAATCATTAGATCCCAAGAAAGTACTGAATGGCAAGAGTGTTGGAATCCTAAACACGTGCTAACAATTACCCTGTTATTATCGGAACGTGGTTTGACACCCAAGGTGTTGGGTGTTTTTGACAATGGCACTATTAGCCAGTACATTGAGGTAATTATAATTTTACTTTACACAAAATTATTGTATAAATTAATTGTTTGAATATAATTATTAACAACAATAGTGTCGCTATTTTGATGGCACGGTTGACTTGGATGCCAAAGCTGTGACACTGTTGGGTCAAAAGTTGGCCCGATTTCACGCGTGCGAAATGCCGGTCCCGCGTGACTCACGACACGTAGTCATACATAACGTGTTTGACGTGTGGTTTAACGAGCGGTCGCGTGAGTCGTACCGGACGGGCAAAGTTCGCCAATTAATCCAAGACCACCCGACCCGATACCCGACATTTTCAGCGCTAGATTTGCTACAAGAAATGGATTGGTTAAGACGGGTGATTGTGGATCAACTACAAAGTCCTATAGTTCTATCGCACAATGATTTTAATCGCAAAAATATTTTAATCACTCAAACCCAGGCCAATGATTTAGACATTTATATCATTGATTTTGATTATTGTAATTATAGTTATCGTGGCTTTGATTTGGGAAATTATTTTAGCAATTGGTGTCAAAAAGAGGTACAATTTGACTCGGGTTCTTTCCCGACTGATCAACAAATGCTACCATTAATTGACTCATATCGGGACCAAATGATTAGGATTTATGGCCAGTCGTACGCCAATGATGCGGTCAATTCACGGGAAACTATCATACGTGAGGCCAAAGTGTTTGCTTTAATGACATTTTTGATTGATGCCGGGTGGTTGATACATGTTACTGAACATGATGGTCAGCTAGACTCTATGGTAAGGCTACAAAAAAAAATTAAAATGTACTTGGTGCAAATTTTTTCAACTAAAATGTTTGTATTTAAATTATATTACAGATTAAGGCTGAGAAACGGTTTCAATGCTATGATAGCCTGAAAAAACAAATGCTTAAACAATACACAATGAAATGATAAAAATGAATTTTTCTTACTCGAAAGCCAACAGTGTTTTCTAAGCATCTAAAATGTTTGAATCAATTTTTAACTTACAAACAATTTTATTTTTTAAAACATTTCAATAGCAAACTTATAGATATTGAATTATATTTTTATTTAATAAAAAAATTATACAAATCCATAAAACGGTTCAAAAGATAATAAAGTTATATATTTGTTACGTAAATAGGTGATATTTGATGTAGTATTATTTAGATTGAAATAATTTTTACAAACAATTTATTTGTTTGCCAGGATTTAAATCATAATAACATTTGTATTTTAATTAAAAAATTATTGGTACAAAGGCCGACTTAAACATTTTATTTATATTTTTTTTATAAATTAGTTAATTGAATAAAAAATTAATATTCATAAATTTTATAGCAATTTATTTTTAAATAATTTATATAACTAACACTTGTAATATGTATGCAAATGTTTAGTTAATTAAATAAATATTTTTTAACTTGAAAAATGCTTTTTAATAAATTTAAAAAAATTGTTTTGTCTGAACTAACACAGTATAGTTATAAATGTTTACAATTCAATTATAACTGTTTTGCTAAATAAATTATATTGATTAACAAAATAAAAATATTTATTGTTTATCCACTAAATCACTACATAATTTTATTTTGTTAATCAAAGCAAATAAATGCTACAATTTTTATATAAGTTGTTAAGCCAAATATCAAACTTCACTTAATTTCATACATTTATATTGTATGCCTTATTGAGATAATTTTAACAATGTCAATTTATGACAATAATTAAATTTTACAAGTTTGTACTATATATGTTGTAAATTATATTAAATTTAAGTAATTTTTATTGATAAGTTAGTTGTTACAAAGTGTATAAAGTTTATAAATACTTGTCTAATTAAATTTATAATAATAATTTTTAATTTAATATATATTTTAAAATATAAACAAGGTATCGTCTAAATATATAAATAATTAAATGGATATAATAGTTTCAAATGAAGACCGATGTAAAATATATGAATTGTGCCGGACACAATTAGCTGGTAAATGGGCTAATGTTAATGAAAATGATTTAATTATAAAACATAATAAGTAAGTAAAAGTATAATATTTATTAATAAGTATACTTCAAATAAATATTGATATATATTGCTAAACAAACTTTCAATTGTTTATCTAATTAATGATATATTTATTGTACATTTATATTAATTGTTAATATTACCTATCTTATTTTTATTACTGATACTAGCGATGGTTTTATGAATAAACTATTTTACGTATTTTTGCCCCAAACTATTGACACCTATTACAATAAAGTTGTAATTAGATATGTGGACTACAAAATGTACCAGGGCTATTTTACGGCCACACATTTGGCCGCCATTTCTGTCATTGTATCTGATTGTCAATTATCACCAAAATTGTTGAGTGTCTTTGACAACGGGACTATTAACCAGTTTATTGATGTAAATTTAAATATAAATTAGTTTTAGTTACAAAACTTTTAATATATTTTGTTTAATAACTAATTAATTAAAATTTTTAAAACTAGTGTCGACATTTTAATGCCGATGATTACATCAATGAAAAAGTGGTTAAATTATTGGCCCAAAAATTAGCTAAATTTCATGCACTTGTAGTACCGGTGCCCAAAGATAGTCGGCAACACATGCGACAAAATATATTTGAAAAATGGTTTAATCGGGAGTTTCGGCAATCATACCGGTCAGGCCTTATACGGCAACATATTGAGGCCAACTCGGCCCGCGTCCCAACCCTCGCCACCATAGACTTTGAGGCCGAATGTGAGTGGTTTCAGGCGGCAGTGGATGCCATTCAAAGTCCGATTGTGTTTTCGCACAACGACTTCAATCGCCGCAATATATTGTTACCCAAATCAGAAAACAACAATATTTCAAACACCCTTGATATTTATTTGATTGATTTTGATTGGAGCAATTACAATTATCGTGGCCTAGACTTTGGTCAGTATTTTAGTCGTTGGTGTCATCTGGACACTGAGTTTGGTCATGGTCAATTTCCAACTGATCAACAAATGGCACCATTTATTGACGCCTACATCAAAGAAATGGACATAATTTTGGGCAAAACTTACGGTAAACTTGCGGTTAATTCAAGACATAGTATTATTAAAGAGACAAAAGTGATGGCATTATTGGCTTATATTAAAGATATATTGTATTGTATGGACGGTGATAATTGTTCAAATATGCTGGTACATTTTGTTTTATTTATTTTATTATAAAGTTAATTAATTTATTTTTATTTTTACTTTTATCAGATTAAAGGCGAGATAAGATTTCAAGCTTATGTTGATCTTAAACGTCACTTAATTGAATATTATCCTGATGATTTTAAAAGTATAAATACAATTTCACAATTAAATGATTGATAAATTTTATTAAAACATTTAATTATAAATTTTTATTTGGGGTTTAAAATAACAAAACATGATAAAAGTGTTAACTAACAGTTATTTGCATGT
>JAQIWK010000927.1:0-12629 GCA_034695265.1 Dissorhina ornata | reverse complement strand
TACTAAAAAAGTAATTCTCAAATGAAAACTTCATCCAAAATACTGACAACAGTTTACATTCAATTCTATAATATAAAGACAGTTACAGATAGAGTGGGAAAGAGGAAGGACTCAATATATTTGATGGTCGTGTGTAGGGCTCGAGTCGGCACTGTTTGCAGCCGACTATGTTTTTGCACCACTTGTTGCCATAACACTGAAGGGAAACAGTATTGCAAATATCGTGAGACGATATACCGAAAGAGAGAGAGAGAGCAAAGATGGGGAGAGAAAGAGAGTTATCTACTAGACCCAAAAGACATACAAACGTCAAAATATTATATTTATATATACGATATAAAGACCAACATTTGTTGAGCTTCACAGTGGAAGCGCATAAAATGATATAAGCACTCGACTCGTGTATTATTTTGGTATATGTTATGCACTCCAAGAGAAGAGTACAAAAAAGTTATCATCTGATCGTGTGTTTGGATACGAATAAAAAAAATAATTTCAAAAAATATAATTTCCGAGACTAGAGAACGAGTGACAGAATAACAATAATAACAAAACTTCAATAATATTACACGAGAGCTGCAAATACAGTGCAAATAGAAAAAACCAAAGCAAAGAATAAGTTGGAAAGAAAACATACATAACATGTGTGCAAATGTTACCTTTGATAACATTTGATTGAATATAATGTTAAAAAATGATATTTGGCGAACTTAAAGACCTCTCTCATTTTGAATTAGTTTAATCAGCCATACATACGGCTGTAGACGTGAGCGAATCAAAAGCACTTTTCAAAAACCTTCTCATATCGATCGGTGAGAGGCTCTCCTCCAGGTTTGTCGAACTGTGTATTACATCCAACCATTTGGTAAAGGGCTCAACACAACCGCTGATATCCACAGTCAGCAGTTGTGTGCCATTGATATATCACTTATACCGTGCGTTCAAGTGATATGATATGATATAATATATTTTTGGATAGAAATGAAAACATTTTATACAGTAATAACAAATTCAGAACAAAAGCCAAACACAATATCTCCTGATATATATACGGAGAGCGGCGGTAGACATGGTATTGCATTAACTGCTAATTTCATTCAAATGGATACCAAATCCAATAAACATTTTATTGATTTATCATTTCTGTATTACAAAGAGAGACACTCTCTTCTCAATTCACTTCTCCCTTCTGTTTATTCAACCATTTTTTACGAATAATATTATGAACGCCTGTAAGAGTCATACAGAGAGAGAGAGAGAGAGAGAGAGACTCAGACCATCACAACGAGTGTCAGAGGAATAATCTCTTATCTCATAGTCTTAGAGATGTGTTGAATGATTAAATGGTAACTAATATAAGTCAATATATTACTCGGAATAGAAACAAATCTCAAATCTGTTGCATTAGACTCCAAATTACATCAAACGGTAGTGCAGTTTGAGGTGTTATATAAAGAGCTCAGACAGTTCTGGGAAAGGGAGTCAAATATACAGTATATACAGTGTTATGTATTTGATCGCATTTACACATTAATTCAAAGATATATTTATATTGAGTCCATGTTTTTAGTGCAATATTTGACTTTAACTGTTATTCAAGTAAGAGATGGCACACAGAGTTAGACACAAAGTTTTGAAGAGACATAAGCAATGAAAGGCAATCCAATGGAGAGATGGAGAGAGAAAAGGATCCCAATCCCCTTAAGTGTCACATTTCATCATTTGTCACCGGATTGCAGACTAACAGTAAAACCATTTTCGCAAATCTATGCCTTTTATAACATTACAAGAGAGAAGAAAACTTCATTTAAGACACAAACTGTGTTGTTGTGTTTTGACCGGCTGTGTGCATGTCTTAGCCACTAATCAATACAATTAATTCATTAAATTTAATCAATTCAATCTACAAAACACATACAACACATATCTCCTTAATACTCAACTCAAAGCGTATGCAATATTTCAATACAATTTGCATTAACTGTATTATTCAAGACATTGTATAATAAAAACAAAATTCATTTTAATAATACAAATACCATATAAAACCGGAGTAAATATCTGACACCTGATGACAGGTTTAGGATCTGGCTGTCAGAGCGCTCGTGAGAGCACAGGAACAGTACCGACATATTTGAATAAAAGAGTTCAGGAATTCAAACATTAATTAACTCACACAACACACTGTGTGTATTATATTATAGTTATATAACTTATATTCAACTCAAATACTACATTATATTTATAAACAAAAAAAATAATCGATAAATTCTTTTCATAACTAAATTTCATAATCAAAATACAAAACAACAACAGAAAAAGCAAAACTAAATAAAAATGCCATTTGTTTTAAGGAATTTAAAACAACAAATTATTATTATTTTAAGACATTAAATAACATCAGATAATAATTAACTAACAAAATAATCAAACAAACAAAATATCAAAACATAAAAGCGTTATTATAAGCGTTAAGCCGTGCTATCGATGAACTCATGAGATTAATTGCAACAACAAAACAAAACTTAAATATATATAAGTTTTATAATATATAAAAAACATTAATAAATAAAATAAAACTTTTATAACTTAAAAATCAACTCTTTTTGTTATTTTCAATTCAATTGAATTCTTTGAGACTCTCGACTGGAAATCAAAGCATAAAATTATAATAAAATCTAATAAAACTACTTTTATTTTATTATTATTATATATGACTCTGAAATGTAATCAAAAAAACAAATCAAACAAAACAACAAATTTCTGGTTTCAAACCAAACCAAACAAACGAAAAAAAATCTCAAAAAATATATTATTAATACCATAAAAAATATATAATAATTTCATAACATTTCAAAAATAGATCACAAAATCATAAAAAACAAATCTTTTATACAAATAATAAGTATATAAAATACATAACTCATTGCCAACTATTTAATGGGAATAAAAGGATGAAAATTGTTTTCAATTGTGTTCAACAAAACACTGCACACAAACACAAAAACCAGACCAAAAATTTATGTGAATTTTCAGTTTTGTATTCAATTGTTATATAAGTAGTTATTACTATAAATAAAAACTACCATTTCATGCGATAAATCCCTGTATATTCTCTATTCAATTGACAAATAAAATTTAGTGTATAAAAGCTTAAAACATTTATAACGGCAACCAAAATCATATAATAAATAATTTAAAACTACAAAAAACCAACCAAACAAATAAATAATTGCAGCAAAAAATATAAAATAAATTTTAAAACTGTTATATAAATGATAGAAAAATAGCCCCAAAACTGGCGATAAAAATCATAATTCTTTCAATACATATATATTTTTCACATAAAAATATCATAAATTTGTGTTTTTTAGTCGCGAAAAGAGCTCTGAATTTACGATACGATTAGAGACACACAACTGAAATAAATCCCAAATCTTTAGTGCAAAAGAAAAACGAAACAAAAAATACTTAAAGAAATACAACATAAAGATTGAGATAATTTCGGATGAATTGGTCGGATATATGATAGAGAAATACATTAAATACTACTTTAATATTAGAGTAGAAATCATTGAATGTAAAGACAAAAAAATAACATAAAAATATCAAATTCTTATAAAAATACATAAAGAATAGCTCAGAAATATATAGCGAATCCATTCCGGAGATTAGTTTCTCGTCTTTAACTCAAACTTTCTTTAGTTTTAATGATTAGTAAAAGAAAGAGAAAGTCAGTCCACAAAAAAACACAATACATTTTTTGTTTTGCATAAAAAAGTTATACCAAACAAAAATATTTGACTACAAAACAGCATAATAACTCACATATCAAAGTGGGGCTCATTTCACATGAATGATGAAAACAAATTAAAGTTTTTTTTCATTCATAACAAAATATGTAATCTTATATACGATATAATAGGCTAAACAAACAGAGAATTTTTAATTCCATACAATATTATTAGTGTAATAATAATAATCATAATATGTATAACACAAACGCTGTGTTGACTTACAGTATATTTCATAAAAGTTTCACGATTTCTATACTGACTATGAATTCACATTAATTTATCACAACAGACAGGAATTCATTGCATATCAAGTGAGTGATTGTAAACGAGAGAGAGAGAGAGAGAGTTTGGTTGTAAAATTGAAATCATTAATCTCCAGCTAATAGGAAAGCCAATGACCAAAATATTAATAACAATAATATTATCATTTATATTTTTTTAGTTACTCATATTATGCTATTATGATATAATAGTTTTGATAACAAAAAAACATTAAACAATAATTAATGCTTTTTATATAGATTTTGACTCAAACCAAGAATAATTGGTAGACAAGTGATGCAAATATTAAATAACAAGTTAATGAACAGATGTATGAGAGTATATGTCAGTCAATGAGATAGAGCTCGAGATTCCTACCAAAAAAGCATATCATAATAATCTATAGTTTATTCTTATAATAAATAATAAGTTAAACATCTTTTTTAACAACTGTTTGGTAAGACAAACACAATATATTTGACAACAAAAAACATAACATTTAATATATACTATCAAAACATTGTTTGGTAAACATTTAAAATAAATCATATATTATATTAGACAATACGTTAAGAAATGTATTTAACACTTATTTACCAAATGATAATAAAAAAGGAGTGAATGAATAGCAAAACCAATTTTTAAAATATTGTTTATTCACTTTACAAATGCAATGTTTGTGTAACCAAATAGATATTAAACAAAGAGGGTGACAACAAATGAATAATATTTCCTCCAATAACTCTCATTACAATTTTGTGCCCATTTTTTCATAGGATTACAAGCCGTGAATCCAAAGATGACATTTAATGTAAACGGCATTTGTTTAACTGTTTTTTATTTGTAATGCAAAGCAATAATACAAAGTAAACTTCTTTTGCTAAACACAATACACATACTATGGATGAGAGAGAAAGAGAGAGCGTCGGGAATACAAGGGATAGAAAAATGGGTAAATATTTTAGCGACAAATACCTTATGTAAAGCTTAGATAATGTATGGCCAAAATAACGACTACAGAAAATCCTTTAATAGTTTTGCCAATAAAATGGCTTTCGATTGAAATGTAATGTATTTTGTGATCAAAATAAAGAGTAGGAATATATTTTCTTCACTCAATACTATACTAAGAGAAATATTTCCGAAAATAATTCGACGAATTCTCGCTAATAATCTCCAAGTTTTTTGATCGATAGACTTAAATATTATGAACATAAATGCATTTACTCTTAAAAGCAAAACAACATTAAATTGCAGCTTATTTTTCAGTTAATATACACAACATTGTAGTTATTAAAACTGAGAGAGAGAGAGAGAGAGAGAGAGAGAGAGAGAGAGAGAGAGAGTCGATAAAACATATATAACAGTAAGTAAAATGTATACAAAAAAAGAGATGGTTTTGTGTTGTCAAAGTCGAGTCATTTCATGGTTTAGTGTGTATTCATTCAACTCTTATCTAAAAATCGCGATTCTTTGGCGAGAATAGGAATGCATTGCAATGTAAAGCCTCAGAGAGTGAGAGTGAGTGAGAGATTCATAAGAGAGTTGAAAAGCAGTGGAAACTAATTTTTGTCAAAAGCGATGAATGCAATGTCTGAATGAATAGAAACGCATCACAGAGTTATAGTTGTGTTGTATGAGTGAAGTGAGTGTGAGTGCCATCAGTTGTGGCATAATATTAGATGAAGTGACGAGCAAAAAGAGAGTGAGCACCAGTATGTGAAGGCATATATCCGGCAATTTCCATGTTTTGCGCTTCACTGACAGTCGACTATCATTTCTCTCGGGACAGTCCCATACGATCGGTTGAGCTTATGAGTAGGTGAGCTCAGACAGGGGCCGGCGTACAGTCAATCAAAATAGTCAATTCTTATGGCATGTTTACAGTGAGTGATTGCTTTTATATAAAGCTTTACGCAACCAAATTCTGGTGTAATAGACTTAACACAATAAAAAAAAGCAATAAAAATATGTAAAAATATTTCCCATAGAATACAATAACTCGGGCTTTAAATCTAATGGCAATGCAATATAAAAATTGCAATTTTTAGCGGTTAAACAACATATTCGTGCATCAAATGCAACAATACTGTTGAGATGTGTTACGAAGTATTGCATTTCTCACGTGTTTATACCTCACAAGATGATTCAGCCACTAATAGAGGCGCCCCCACTACCAGTGCTCACTGGCCTTACGACTCATTTAGATAGACCGGGAGGGGATGGCAGGCAAACAGAGCTTAAGACAGTGTAAGAGATAGAGAGTGTAATACATTTTTTTGTGAATTACATTCCTTTCTTGGAAAAAAACTATTAGAAAACATATTTTAAGTAATACATTGAAAGGGCATAAAATATATTCGTTATTGAAGTCATAGATAATTAGTGGCAATCTTTGAAATTTAGGAAAGCATTTAGTCAGTCAGTGAAAGTGAGGGCCCGTCCGTAATAGCATTAAGACAGTGCACAAACCCAACAGACCTGTAGGTCTATGTCTCGGGAATTGGCTAAAGGAGGCGGAGATTCAAGACTAAAGAGATATTCAAAATAGGACTAAAGAGACGAAACAAAAGTGAAATAAAAGAGACGAAACATAAGAATAAGTTGAAGACAAGAAATAAATGCTAGAGTTTTGAGTTAGCAATGAATGCGGCGGCGAATGAGTAGTGAATGGTTAGCACTGGAAGGCATCGCCAAAACGTAAAGATTGATTAGTGAAGTATTGAATGTATTGAGCGGTAGATATAATACTTGAGAGAACATGAGAACACACTAACTATAAGTCGGTTAGACTATAGACACTAATAGTTAAGTTTCACAACTAATTCGTATTCAAGTAATTTGAAAACAAGTACTCAAATAAACGAAACACAAGTATTATATGAAAAGCATCGGTGAATTGGTTAGTCACTCAAAAGACGTAAATTGAGATACAGTTGGAGAGAGAGAGAGAGACAGCCAATAGATGTGTGAGTCATTCATTAGATTTTCTTCTTCGAGCATTTGTTGGATTCCCTCAATTCAAGTGATACTTTGCCTGTTATTCACATCCCTTTCCCTTTCGGCGACCCTAAAAAGTTTCGGTCAATAGGAGCCGCATATTATAAGTACACTCAACACTATATTGCATTAGAGAGAGAGAGAGAGAATGTGTTCATTCATATATGATATCACTTGAATGGCATATAATAAAATGAGTGCATTGAGAGTGAGGCTGAAAGAGAACCTAAAAAACTTATTGGCATTTATTTAAACAAAATGCAAATTTAATATTAACACAACACTGAACACAAAACACACCATTAAAATGCTGTGTGTATTGGATACCAGAGATACACGAATTGGAGGAGAGGGTGGTGGGAGAGTGCGAGAGAGGGCACAGGGATGCACGTGCGGTACTTATACGGACGGAATATTATATAAAACTTCGATTATGTAACTTAACGTTCAGATTAATGAATTGTATAACAAAATCCAACACCAGAGACAATCCGGGAGAGCCCAGAGAGTTGAGAAAAATGAGACACAATTGTGTGAATCCATTGTTCAACAAAAAACATAACACACAGAAAGAGAGAGAGAGAGACAGACAGATATCTGTCCAGATATACATCGGTTGGAGAGTTGGCTGCAGAGTTTACATACGTTTTACGATTGCCAGACAGTATTACAGCTATTATTATATCTGCAAACAGTGTTTGCAAATACTCGGGAGACAAAAAAACTGAACGCTATTTCACTAATAATACAATGAAATCAATTTATGGCACAACTATTGTTATTAAATATTAAATTGTTTTGAATTATATTCATCTCATATAGCATTAGCTTCACTATTGTATGCATTCATTCATTATAAGAGTAAACATATAAAACAAAAGCTAAAGTAAAATAAAATACAAAAAATAGTTGAATAATTCATAGGAAAGTGTTAATAATAAATGTCACCAAATATTTCATATCTAAACGAAAATGGATTAATATTTTTCAAACAACTCATCCATAATAATAACGAGAGATTTATTCTTAAAGGAAATGCAAATGAAAAGCATTTTTCGGTTTTTCCAGTTCTAGTATTGCAATTGAAATCATATATAAAAGTATATGAAATGTTAGGACCAAATGGATGGCTCTCTTGTGAGATGTGACGGCACAGGAAAAGCAAAATCATAACGGATTAGTTAGAATCGGTCCCCAATACCAGTACATAACATAATAGTGTGTTGTGTTTGCATTTGCATACAATACAAACCAATAACTTATCTTTCGATACAGTAATACATGTGACGGAACAGATTCACCAGTTTTTAAATATTTATGGATTCAACGCCAAATCTGTTCACTTCCACTCATAAACGAGAAGTTTATTTTAAAAAATACTCAAAACATACATTCAATATAATACCCAAATATAAAAGCCATACTAAACATCAAACAAATACAGTGAGAAAGCCCTGCAAATGGAGTCTCTATTCTTGAATACAAAATAAGAAAAAAAAAGGTAAATAAACAGAAAATAAGAGAATAAAAGCGCAAATTCCTCATAAAATGCTAGTATTTCTGGGAATATAAGGGACAGGGAGTCTAATGAAGTCAAGCCCACACTGAGCTCAACCATATAATACAATGGGTATTATCATAAGGTAACCATTTCTTTAGACAACGACAGTCACCTCCAACACCACCATTACTACCACTAAATTAATATTGCCATCAAAAGTCTTAAGCGCATCACAAGCATCCTAATCAACAACCAAAAAATAAAGCCCTAATACTTCATTTGCAATTCAAACCATAAATACATTGATTTATTTGTTTTTGGAGAATGATATTCAAGAAAATGTTAAAATTGATGCAAAATATTATTACAGATACAAAGGAAAGCCGAAACACTGATTACACTCTACTCTATGTATATGTGCTTAAGAGTGAGTCAGCTCTCTGTCAGACTGATGACGATAGGAAAGGGGACTGTAATTTATGGCACTTATTGATACACCTGTGCTCTCTTCAGTCAACATCAACAACAGCAGCCAAATATCGCTTAACATTATTGCATACAATACTCAAAATGAATGCCTCATTCTTATCATTTCAGATCATCATTACATTACATAAAAAAATGATTGCAACAAAACATAACAATCATAATAATAAACACATCACCTGTCGGTGCAATCAATCGCTTCTAATTAGTAGTTATTTCATTAAAAATCAACAAAAAAAAATACATTTATATAATACAACCAAAAAACAACATCACATGTGGGTTAAGGCAAAAGAGACGAGGAGGAGATTATACAACACAAACTTGTATATTGACATTAAAACTATGTATTCAATTCAATTCAATATTGTTTTTTATATTATTAATTACACAAATGGAGGTCGAAATGCATGATATAAAACGATTGATAGTATTAACAAAAATAAATTTAATTCAATTTATATGTAAATTCAATTTTGTGTATTCAATACCAAAATGCAAAGTAATATATTAAACATAAAACTCTCTCCTGAAAACCCGATTGCAAAATAAATATATAAAAAATAGTCAAATATTGCAATATATGGTCGACAAGTGGCCAAATATACCGCAGAAAAAAGCTAACAAATTTATAATACTATTACGGAATATGAATAGAAAAAATATATAATCTATTGGTTGTCCAGAAATAGATAGCATTTCTTGTTGACAAATATTTTTTGCACTCAAATGTACGCCAAAAGCAAAGCTAGTAATAGTAACAAAAAAAAGTAAATCCAAAAAACATTGAAGACATGAGACGTTTGAATGCATAAGAAAATCATATTTCAAAATGCGATTCATGTCCTCAACGGCTGAACATATAAAAACACAATTTATTAATGCATTTAACGCTTCAAAACAGTAGAGTCGACACAAAAATATATTATAAAACAACGAAAAATGTCAGCACAAAACAAAATTAAAGATAAAAAAACATTAATACTTTTTTAATAATAAAATTAGTATTTAATTCATTAAAAACCGAGATAACACACAATGCTTTTAATAACAAAAAAAAAAGATTTTTAATTAATTATATAAAAAATGTTTTGTCAATTAAACAATTGCACCGAAAAACTAAACCATAATTTTTTATTATTATAAATAGCTTTTGAATTCGTGTCTAATCTTTAAGCTTCTCTATGCTATACGCGACACACAATAATTATAAGATAACATAATTATTAATTAAAAATTATTGTAAATATTAATCAATTATGTGATACAAAAAAACAAGCGGCTAAACTAAACAACCAAAATATAATTGTTTCTAAACGTATTACACAATCACTCAAATGGATTAGGTTTTCGTGTAATAAATGAGAGAAAAAAACACAATTTAATTGTGAAAAATAAAAACACAATTAAAAGAGTGCAACCAAAACAGTTGGAGAGTTTGGGTTGAAAAACAAATCAAATTACAATATTGTGTTAATCCATAAAAATTAGTATCTAATTAGGTTTAAAAGCATTCATTCCTACCATTTATTTATGAACGATGAGAGAGAGAGAGAGAGAGAGAGAGACTAAGAGAAATAAATTTGTTTAAAAATCAATTTTAAAAATATAATTAGATTTTGCATAAAAATGTTTTGCAAATCAAATATACAAGAAAAAGAGTTGCTATACAAATGGCAAACCCATATATAAAGGTTGGCAAACATAAATAAAAGAGACATTCAGTATTAAAAAAAACAAATAAAACATTCATTTAAAATGCAGAATCAATGAGAGAATATCTATTCAAACAAAACAATAATGCATTCAATTAAATATGAAATAAATTTCATAAATTCTATACCAAAAAGGAATTTTCAATACATATTTAATAATATAATATTAAAAATAGTTTTACAATCAAAACAAAAGCAAAACATTTGTTTTAATAATATTTCTTTCTATTATTTTATAACTAAAGAGCATTGCTATCAAAGTTTTACATACAATACAAACTCAACTAAATATTTGCTAAGCATTTGTATACGAGACCCATATATTTATATAAGTAGTGATGAGAATTCATAAATAAATAATTGAAATTTTCAATAAAATTGTTTACTTAATAATCATTTGAATATTAAAAATAGTTTAATTTGAGAGAAATTAAAATAAACTACTATTTTATTGTACTATTTTTGATATCAAAAAAATCTAGTAAAAGGGAGTTAATGGCTATAAAAAAAACAAACCAAACAAACTTATAATTGATTTCCATATTATCATACACTCAATCATTACAGAAAAAATTAAATACATAAATACTTTTCTAAATCATTAATAAATAAATAAAAATTAATAAGACTTTTAAATCGACTTAAAAGTCGTGCAAATCGTGTGTTGAGCACGAAAAAGAAGACAACACACAATCTGACGGTTCAAATATATTATATAAATAAATACCTGAATTGGTAATCAAAATCAAAAATTCTGATTCAAAATAAACACTAAAATAAATATATTTTCAATTTGTGAGAAAAAAATTATTATCATTACATTGAATGAAACAAGAATTAGAACACAACCAATAAGAGGGCAAAGAGTGGGCAATCGATATCAATATATAATCTTTATCTTAAAGTCATGGATAAAAAATCAATTTATTGATTCAAAAATTACTATCAAAAATAGGGAAATAAATCTCCAAAGAGAGAGAGAGAGAGAGAGAGAGAGAGAGAGAGAGAGAGAGAGAGAGAATAAAAGAAAGAGTATATAACAATACAAAAAAATGAGAGCTATTTTAGTGATAACCAAAACGTATAATCAGATGAATATCTAATGATATAAGATCGCTAATAAAAACTAATATAATTTACATATTTTTATATTATTTATTATACTTTTAACGGTTTTGCAATACAGTTAAAGCAAATGAATGAGAAATTTAATGCAAATGAGAAAAAAAGAGAAATGAAATGAAAACAAAAAACTTCAAAAAACGAGAATTCATGCGAATTATAAATAAGTTATTGGACTCTAAATAATAATAAAAATCTCTGCCAAACACATAGAGCACAGGCATAATGTTGGAGAGCTAGTGAAATGACATCATTGCATCGATATATCATTTGGAAATTTAAGGCAATTTTTTTGTGAGCTAACAAACGGTCGATAAAATAATTCACTTGTCGTCACAAAAAGGCACAAAAAAAATTCAATGAGAAAGTAATGGCCAAAAGGAAAGGACATAAATACCATACAACACAACCACCACATTATATAATAAGCATCAGTGCTTTAGTAGTGGCAATGGTATCGACACAACCTCTGACTTGTCTTATGGTCACAGAAGTGCCCAAAAAAATTACTTAAAGTCTCTCCTCTCGTATATATATGAATGGAAGAGTCGTTAACATCAGAAGCGATGGCATCAGAGATGAAAGGAGTTGAGAGATACTCCGGTCACCACAGCAACGGTTCAACGGTTTGGTATCAATAAATATGAAAATTTTTCTTTCCATTCAAAGCAATAAAGAAATGCATTGACAGAGAGATAGACAGTTAGAGAGAGAGAGAGAGAGAGAGAGAGAGAGAGAGAGAGAGAG
>JAQIWK010000926.1:0-12643 GCA_034695265.1 Dissorhina ornata | reverse complement strand
GAGAGAGCGGGTAAGAGAATGGGCGAGAGAGTGGAGGAGAGAGAGAGAGAGAGAGTGTAAAGGAGAGGGAGAGAGAGAGAGAGAGAGAGCGCGCGAGCGAGTGAGAGAGAGAGAGAGAGCGCGCGAGCGAGTGAGAGAGAGAGTGAAGGAGAGAAAGAGAGAGAGAGTGAAGGAGAGAGAGAGAGAGTGAGAGAGAGAGAGAGAGCGGGCGAGTGAGAGAGTGATGGAGAGAGAGCGGACGAGTGAGAGAGAGAGAGTGAAAGAGAGAGAGAGAGAGAGAGAGAGAATTGAAGAGTTTGACGAACTTGTGATGGATGTGTTGCGGTGGCAGACAATCGGCTGAATATGTTGTGATGTCTTGTGGTGTTAGTAAAGGTTTAAATCAAAAGGTGTGTACTTATAGTGAAACACACATTAATATTGATGTCCAACACTTCAGTATCACTTAATTGATGTCATTTTTTCACTATAAATAACAAACAAAAACAAAATGTTTTGCTGTCTTTTGGTATTTGTTTTTATTTATTAATTCATTTATTTACTCTTCAAAAACAGAGGCACATGTCTTCCCAAACCATTATTATACAATGTTATGCCATTAAAGCAAGTTATGCCCCCTTTTTGCCCCCTATATAATAAATGTATGATAGCTTACGCTTAAACTAACTATAAGTTTGCTTTACTGTACGGCGCGGTTACGGCTTATACTGACAGCCATTTAGTATTGAATTGTCATTTAAATCGCTTTATATTTGAGTGGAATGTAAAGTACAGTATAACTCCCGTAATATGTAACTATATATTTGTCTGCATTTAAGTAAATCTTTGCATTTTTAATGTAAATATATTTAATTAAAAGCTATTTTGTTTGAATTAAAACTGTTTTGCAATGTTTAACATTAATAATGAAACAATAGATATGATAATGCAATGTATAGTATGAATGGTATGTATTGTATGTTTCAAATTCAATGCAATGGTTAATGCGTTCGTAAATGACGTACGAAATGAATGAAATGGTTGAGCAAAACAGTGACATATGTTGTGCACGTAATTTGATTGGAATGTTCGCATTCCAGTGCAGTGCGCGTGCGCTCCAAACCAAACACTACATGTAATTGTAATGCATTGGAGACTGGATTTTGAGTTGAGATGTGATGTGAGAAACTATTTCACTGTTTTCTCCGCTCTATAGCTGTTTTGTGTGCTATAATTGAGTCTAATATTATGTACAGTCGGCCACAAAACTAACGCTACTATTATTTTATGAATACTTTTGTTGCATTCAAATCAAACAATATTGCACTTTTAATTAATTTCATAACTTGATAAATATTAGTAATTTAATTAAATGCATTTGTAATTTATATGGCTTTTAACAAGGTTAATTAGCACATACAAATTAAATTAACAAAATTTAGTATATATTATAAAATATTAATCAAACATTAAAATTATATAGCAGCTAAAGGACCGAGCATATTTCTACACAATGACCTGGATAAGATTGGTATTGCATACAATTAATGCAAATCTATGGCAAACTAAAAGGTATAAAAAACTTAAATAATTATAAAACTATATTTAAGTGTTGCGATAGTTTTGACACAAACTGTATATGAGATGTGAGAGGCATTGATGTGAGTATAGAGAGGGGAGAGAGAGCGTGAGGTATAGGGAGAGTATATGTGTGAGGGTTGGAGAGTGAGGTTAGGTATGTGGCTAATGGTGTGCATAGACATAGAGTGTTGTGTACAGTGAGTATACAGTGAGTGTATGATAGAGTGAATGCAATTGATGTTAAGATGGCTGAGGAGTGAGTGAGTGCTCAACATCTGTGCCACGACTCGATGTAAATGATTTGTAATGAATGTAATAATTGTTTGGTTTGTTTGCACTCTAATCGTGTCATTAAGTGATCGTCCAATTGGTGTCCAATCCATATATTGATGTGTTTGGAGACATCGGAGACCAATCGGTGCGAAGACAATGTCCGGTCGGGCGGCGCGCGAGAAGGCCTTGCATGAGATCCGCATCAGTCTTCAGCCGTTTGCCAATAATGAAAGGCCGACCTCAAGCCTATCGTCGGCGTCAGACCCGAACTCATCACCCGGACAGACGGCCGCCCAAACCATTGGCCACACTATGGGCGGGTCATGCGGATCGTCCATCAGGTCGGACAGTCCGGGCGTCACGTGTATCCCACATAGGGATCGTCTATTGCCAGACCAGCCACGCATACTCAACAGCAATGGATTACCGCTCAACCACTCGGACATTCACTACATGTCCAATGGCCACCACATGACCAATGGACTGACCAATGGTCACCATCACTCTAATGGCCACTCTTCGCATCACTTGCATCCACATCACCCACACTTTCATCACCATTCAGTTGCCAATAGCCGAGTGTCGTCGGCCGCCAACTATCACCCGAGCGAACCGCCGCCACCGTTGCCCCCACCGCGTGGATCAGTGACCCCTCAACAGCAACACATACCACAAACGTTGGCCGACAGTCCGACCCCACTGTCGAAGAACTCTAGTGTTGAAATACCGGTGCAAACCATGACTAATGGTGCCTCACATGTGAACTGTAGTTCAAATAGTGGTTCAATTCAATTGCAGCATATCATCAAACGTATGTCACCTAACAGTGCCAACAACAGCACATCTATGGTCACTAATGGTGTCCAAGTGTCGAGTAGGGCTCAGGCCTACAGTTACGCGTCAAGTGCTTCGAGTTCATCCCCGCAAAGAGGCACGAGTCCCATCTCATTCATGAACGGCCACTCGAGCGCATCCAGTGCTCGCTCGGGCGCCAATTGTGCCCCTAATATAGCACTTATAAACAGTCATCTGACACAACAGCTACAGAATTTGGCCCTCTATTCGGCCAATAACTCCAATACAACAAACTCTTCAATACCGCCACAATTGCTGTCATACTCTCAAAGTCCCGTCAGTTTTAACTCAATATACTCTCCGCCGCCTTCTTATGCCGCGTCGTCCAGTAGTGGCCGACAGTCACCCACACCAACAATCAGCAGCAGTTCGGACTACGCGTCTGTACCGGCGCTTAACCCTAATATGCAACCAATTCATAAGAAACTGTCTCCAGTGTCGTCCACATCAAGTGCCTCTTCACTTCAGGCGGCGTCCTGTGCCTCAAACGCATCCAACTCTTCCAAGTCGTCGAGTCTTGTCAACCGACCGTCACTTCAAGCGTGGACTGCCAGACAAGCCATCTCTCAGTCGCCAGTGATTATGCAGTCCGTGAAGAGCACACACGTGCAGAAACCAGTGCTCCAAACGGCAGTGGCGCCCACTATAGGGCCCATCAGTAAACCACCTCAAACTCGATCTGAAACAGTGCCACCGCCTGTACCCCCTCCTTCTTACTTCAATAATAGTGCTGCCAATGCTAGCAATCGGACAGAAGTGAACATAACCTCTCAAATGATGGCCTCTTCGCCATCCTATTTGAGTTCAACGGCATCAAAGACGGCGGCCACCAGTCGGACGTCAATCCCGTCGGAGTGCTATCCGGCAAACCCGCCGCCCTCTTACGCCTCTGCTATGCAACAGCAACAACAAAAACAACAGAACCATCAGCTGAACGCCGATACCGTTGTGATACAAAGTCCTCCACCACTAAGTCAACCGCCGCCACCCCCACCTCCACCACCCTATACGGCACCCAAAATGACTGACACCCCATACGTGTCGGTTGTGTCACCGTTTCCTAACGATTTCAATGGCGGCGGCGGAGGAGGAGCAGTGCAAGTGCCCACCACTGAACCCCCAAGTTATGCCTCTTCTGTGGCTGCTTTGGTGGCCCAAAGGGCTGCCATTAACAGCACAAGAACTACACCGGCAATGCCTACACGCCCGGCACCAATACCTCCCAGCACTGATCGCAGCGATTTGGTTAACACAGTGGAGAGTATATGCAATTCGCAAGTGAGTGCTCTACAGGGGGTACCCTCGACCGGTAGGAGACAGTTGGAAGCGGGGCCTCCACTGCCTCCCAAACCAAATCAACTGACCAGTGATGTGGTCAGCAGTACGAACAGCAATACCACAGACTTTGACTCCGACGCCAGTGTTTCGACGTCATCGACGAGCGAACAAAACTCAACGACAACCGCATCGAAGAACAAACAATCGGTGTCTCAACACAAGACAACACATCACTCGCCAATACCTCCACGAAAGTCGCTCTCCAAAGAGAAAGAAAAGGAAAGGCGTGAGTCTAAAGTGCGGAACTACTCGCCCGCGGCCTTCAAGTTCTTTATGGAACAACACGTGGAAAATGTGATCAAATCTCATCAACAGAGGGATAGGCGGCGCAAACAGTTAGAGTCGGAAATGGCCAAAGTTGGTCTGACCGATGAGGACCAGTTGCAAATGCGCAAAATGCTTTACCAGAAAGAGTCCAATTATCTGCGTCTGAAAAGGGCCAAAATGGACCGATCATTGTTCGCCAAAATCAAGAACATAGGCGTCGGTGCGTTCGGCGAAGTGGCTCTCGTCCGCAAAATTGATGGCAACCAACTGTACGCCATGAAGACTCTACGGAAGAGTGATGTACTCAAACGTAATCAAGTGGCACACGTTAAGGCCGAACGGGACATACTTTCCGAAGCCGACAACGATTGGGTCGTCAAACTGTACTATTCCTTTCAAGACGACGATTACCTTTATTTCGTTATGGATTATATACCCGGCGGTGATCTCATGTCTTTGCTCATCAAATTTGGTATTTTTGAAGAAACACTCGCCAGGTATTCATTGTTTCATATTTTTTGTTAATTGGATGTTATTTTTTATGTTATTTTTATTAATTGGTAATTAATATTGCAATTAATGTATTGACAGGTTTTACATCGCAGAGCTGGTGGCTGCGGTCGAAAGTGTACATAAAATGGGTTTTATTCACAGAGATATTAAACCCGACAACATATTGATTGATAGAGACGGACACATAAAGTTAACAGACTTTGGTCTGTGCACTGGCTTCCGATGGACGCATAACTCTAAATACTATCAACGAAACAATGGTATCGATAGTCACGACAGACAGGACTCTATGGATATCGACGAGTCGTGGGGCGCCAACAACTGTCACTGTTTTGTTCCCACGTCTAAGCCGTTGGAGAGACGCAAACGGCGAGAACATCAACGATGTTTAGCCCATTCACTGGTGGGAACACCTAATTATATCGCACCCGAAGTGTTGATGAGAACGGGTTATACCCAACTGTGCGATTGGTGGAGTGTTGGCGTTATACTCTATGAGATGATTGTAGGCATTCCTCCCTTCAATGCTAACACACCCGAAGAAACGCAAAACAAAGTATGTTTTCTTCCGTTTTGTTGTTTTTAATTGAATTTTATGAAACAAATTGATTGACAATTAATTGTACTGTTAATGCAAAATAACAGGTCATTCATTGGGACAAAACACTGCGAATACCCAAAGATCGTAACTTTTCTGCCAACGCAACCGATTTGATATTGAAGTTGTGTTGCGGTCCCGACGAGCGTGTGGGCAAGAACGGGGCCGACGAGATCAAGAAACACGGCTTCTTTGACGGCATAAAGTTTGACGGCGATCTACGTAAACAGCCGGCGCCGTACATTCCCGAGATTAAGTACGAGACCGACACTTCCAACTTTGACGAAATTGACGACAAGTTTCACTCGAACGGCACTTCCAACGGCGGTCTGTCCCGTGAAGACTACGACTATATAAACCAAATGAATGGTCACTATTCGGGTGATAACGGGAAACACCCGGAACACGCTTTCTTTGAGTTCACATTTAGGCGGTTCTTTGACGCGGGAGGACAGGCCTATCCCATCAAATTGAGTGATAGCGGCAGTTCGAATAACAGCAATGATAATGGACAAGGAAGTCCTGTCTATGTATGACAATGGCTATCATATTATAGTTATAGTTATAATATTGTAATTATAGATATTGTTGTTATTATTCAAACTGTTTTTTATATATAAATATAGTTTTTTTCTAATTTCTTACGCCTTTCTTAAGACGACAAATGACTCAAACAAATGAACAAATAATGATGTGTTAAGTTGTCATACGATTGTCTTTTATTATTTATAAAAATGATAAACGATTTTAAATATTTTTCATAATTATTAATGTACTGTATATTCATGTGATACGAAAGACTTTGTATTTCGTATTGAAAATTGTTTTAATATTATTATTATAACTGATCAACAATTGATTGTGATTTATAATTACATAAAGAGATGCCTTAATTATAGTGCCCTTTGCTATCATAATCCATACAAACAAAACATGTTTTATATATAATATATTATTATATTTAAGATTTTATTATAAAATATATTTTTAACAAAATAATAATTATTTGTTTAGACAATCGGACAAAACGATACAAATTGTGGATAAAAAACAAAAGCGTTTATACAAAAAGATTTATAAAAGATTTGTTTTATTTTATATGTAAAACACTTGTTTGACTCGTGAACACAAAAATTTGTAATTTTTTACAACCGATAAGATTTATACTGAAAAATATGTATATTTTATATATTTATGTTTTTAATAACGAGTGAAACGAGTTGTTTAAAAGACAAATCACTATTTTAAAACAAAAACTTTATTTGATTGGAAAGAAATGAAACAAATTATAATTATTTTTTATTGAAACCAAACCCTCAAAAATCGTGACAACTTTTTTTTAAACAAAAAGAGAAATTAATTTGTAAATAATGTAATATTTTATTATTGTTTTGCCATTTTTATTTGAAAAAGCAACAAAATCATTTGTTCATTACATTTTCTCTATAACTTTTAATTTCTTTATAAAAAAAATCCATTCAAACATTTATTTTCATTATAAAAAGCGTTATAATTTGAGATTAAAACAAAATAATAATAAGTAATTTAGTAAATCATTTTGTGTTCATAACTTTTTTTTGATTGTCATTTCAAGTACATAACAAATAATAATAATATTATAAATAAATAAATATATAATAATTATATTTTATGAATGAATGAATAAAAAAGCAAATTATTAGTCGTTCTGTAAATTACAAAGTTATTTATTTATATATAAAAAATTTTAATCAAAACTTTGATTCAAAACAATAACTTTGGGGTTTGAATTGAAATCATAAATCAATGAATTAATTGTGTTATTATTTTTTGAAACAATTTTTGAGTTTTACATTATAATTGGAAACTAAATATATAGTAAGAGAGAGAGAGAGAGAGAGAGAGAGAGAGAGAGAGATTAGGATTTGACCCTAAAGTTTTGATTATTAGATGGTACATTTTTTGGAGGCAATTGTTATCAGGTTAGTTATTATATTTTCAATATAATGCATTTTATCTAAAATATTGATAACTGTTTTATAATAATGTTATTTATTTTACTAAATTTGAGTTTATTTTGAATTTTTTATATTAAAAAACTATATATTATGTAATACTTGTTATACATTAAAAACCCAATTAACAAATAGCCTACAGTACACATCCAAACTTGATATTTTTGGTCAACCCTAGCCATTAGCCATCACTTTATTTTTCATTTCTGTTATTTTCATCCGATAGACACATATAGTAAAAGAAATGAATAAAATATTATTTATTAAATTTTTTTATAAAGAAATATTAATTTCATATAATTTCTAAAGAAAAATAAACTTTTAAAATATTTAATTTAATAGCTCTTTATTTGCATGAAAATCAAAAGTATTTAAAGTAATTTTAAAGATTATTTTGTTTATTTATAAATTTTTTTTTGTTTTTGAAAATCTTTTTGTTGTTGTGTTTTATCGTAACTTATTTTGGCGTTTATTTCGTAAAACTAATTGCAAACAAAAAATTCATGAAATTCTTTCAAAATAATGTTAAATATATTTGGATTTCAAAATATTTTTGCATTTTTTTCTTGTAAGGGATTTGCATTTTTACAAATATTTTTACAGATTAGATTCAAAACAATTTTAAAATAAAGTTTTTGACAAACTAAATCTCAAAATAGTTGTCATAATTCTTAACATTTTTGTGTTAAGTTTTCAATATTTATTTATATTTTTGTTGTTGCGATATATGATAAAACTAATAAAATTTTTAACTAACCTATTTATTCAATTTGTATTAAAATTTATAGTTTTAACTAAAAGTATAAATACATTTTTTTAAGTTATATATTTACATTGTATAAAGTAAGACGATAAACTAACTAAATTAAATTAAATATAACAAGGTATGTGTTTATAGGATTAACTAAGGAATGTGTTTATGTAATATCTCTATAGTGATTATCAATTACCTTCAATATAATAATATATTGTCCGATACCTGTAATCACATTAGAGATTAAATACCTTTTTATTTATTAGCTTTTGTTATATTTCAAGTGCTTTTACAACCACTTAAACATAGATAAGCAATGAAATTATATAACTTTAATAACAATTTAATGAAACTATTGTTTATTGCAGACACTATAAAAATGTATGATGTTTGAATTCCCATTTCAACATTGCTTTATATATATTTATATAATATATTTAATACTATTTTTTAATACCATTAATATAAACGGGTAATTGGTTTGGCCCGCAATACATTTGCCCACAGACGTAATATCTTATTATATCATTGGTGTGTCAATCATTGCCATAATAATCATAATAACACTACTTTTTTGTATTAAACAAAATGCATTAAAAGTTAAATCAGTATTTGTGTTATGGCTTTCAAATTATAAATTTTGAAATAGTTATTTGTAAGCTAACTTAACAATGTATTTATTATATTATTAGTTAACTAAAGACAATGTTTAAATTAAAATTAAAAGTTACTCCCAATTCAAAGCACATATAAATGTTGAAGTTTGTTATAATCACATATTACTTGGTTATCACATTGGGTTGTGATAATTCACATATCAATTAATTTTGAAATTTTAATTAGATATTACCATTATATTAAGTGAAGTATTAAACATTGCAATAGTCTATATATTTATTTTTAATATTCAATTTTAGGATATAAAACCAAATTTGCTAATAAAAGTACAATAAATCTCACAATTGTTTGTATAACAAAACTATTGTTTGACTGTTGGTTACAATTTTGTTAAATAAGATTTAGTTTTTGTTTTATTTTGTTTAACTAACAGATTAATATTTCCGGACCAGTGATTGCTATCAAATATAATTTAGTTTACTCTCTATATTATAGTTTTGTTGTCTCTAATAGTTGGTGTAATTACTGTCTAAAATATATTGAACCATAAGTTATATAACAATTACACGATTGACAGCATAGATAAACTGACGAAACATTAATTTTAATTTTAAACATTTAAATTTTAAGACTAAACCGTATGTTATTTGAATTAAAATGTATAATTTGTTTTTGAAAATTATCTTATCATACAATCAAATGGAAAATAAAATGTATTTTTGATTTAATAATTTATTTAATTAATTTTAACTGTATTTTTATAAATAAGATAAAAGATATTATAGAAAATATTTATAACATTCAAAGTTTGAATTTCAAATATAAATTTAATGATAAAAAAGTTTTAACATTATTGAATGTTTATTTTCAATATAAAAAAAGTTAATCCCATAAAAATATATAATTATCATTTCATTAAAAATTTATGCAATTTTATAAATATAATTAAAACATTAACAGCCAAAGTTTGAACACACAAAATCCCAGTCCAATATCATTAAAAAATAAAATAATTAGATATAAAAACAAAATATTTTAATTACAATCGTATATAATATTTTTTTTATATACATAACAATAGACACAAGTAATTAATATGAGTTTTGTTTGGGTGTGATATCTATAAGCATCAGAATATATGTATAATTATCTCGTTTTCATGACTTTTGTTAATCAATTTTATTTTCAAATTGCATTTTTAGACTAAACTATTGGTTCATTACTATTGAATTTATTTATTCATTTAAAAAACAAATTTTTAACTTTAACCAGATTAATTTTATCAATTACAAATTAATAGTGAATGCACTAAATTTAGTGCAATTTGCTAGGGTATTTGTATTTGGGGTACAGTTGAGTACAAAATACAATATTATTATCAATTAATAATTGCAAAGATACTTGGCAAACTAAAAAATAATAATAATCACTCGCTTAACACGAGTTTTATAGCCAATTATACATGCTGATTATCCGTTATACAATTAAACACAACTGTTATGACTTTAAAAACAATGAAAAGTAATATTAAATTTGTTTTTATGAGAAATATTTTATGCGACAAAACTAAAGCCATTTGATTAAAAATGCATTGTTTTCTATGAGATATAATTTTAAAAAAAATTTTGTAATAAATTATTTTTTTAAAACTTTACATTCAATTCTTTAACATTAAATAACTTTTGTTTGACTTTAAAAAAAATCTTAAACTAAATTACATTTTGCATGAGTTGTTCATAAATTGTTTATATTTTGTTTGTCAGACAATTTTAATTGTCTGAAACCCAAACACAACACAACTCTTGCTTTTCAACGACTGGCAATGCATTTAAATGAAACCAATCGTAAAATTTATTCATTAATTATTTAACGGCTAATAATATTCTGTATATAAAACTAAATAAAAATTTGAATTTATTTTTCATTAACTCTTCAATTGCTTCTCTTATTATTCTGTATTATTATTATGATTACTGACTATTATTTTATGCATTTATTTTTGTTACTATACATTATTATTGAGCGCATATAACCCCAACCTTATACGTGATTGTCATTTATATATATTATTTAATTCACAAGTCGCTGACCTTTCGCTACACTTTTATATATTTAGTTTAATATTTATATATTTTCATTACTATTCTTGTTTTGACTCAAACTATATGATTATATTTGAGAAACACATTTATAATTCATTTTGATTGTTTGGTCTACAAAAAATAAAAATAACTAAATAAAATTGAATCAATAAATTTAAAAAAAACCAATTTATGTTCACAATAGTGTATTTGCACTAAAAGTTTAGTTCAAAACAATATTAAATGATTATGTTTAATAAGCTAGCACAATAATGATTATACCAACGTCAAATTATAATTGAATGCAATCTTAGATTTTCATTGCATTTGTCATTGAAATTAGACTTTATTTAGTTAATTAACAATCAGTACAGTTAGTACAGTGTAAATGGTATAGTATATTAACTTGTACAATTTTAGTACTAAAATCTAATCAGTATAACTGTTTAAATAAAATATATTTAATCATTTTGAGTACAAAAAAATAACGTTATATATAATAAGAGGTGCAACATAGAAAATTTCATATTAATAAATTATATTTCTATTACAAGAAAGTTAATTAAATTAAATTAAAGTAATGGTTTGTTTTTTGGGAACTGTTTGCGAACAATTGCAATGGTATTTACTGCCAGCATTAGTAGCAGTTTGTGCTTATTATTATTTGTAAGTTTTAATTAAATCACTTGTATTTAAAAACATTATTTGATATTTGTAAAAATATTGTTTAATTAATAAAATGGCTATAATTTTTTGATTGTACAGTACGTGGAAAAAAGTGTTTAGCTATTGGAAGGAACGGAATATTCAAACACCGAAACCAATACCAATATTTGGCAACTTTTTAGCCAGTTTTGTGAGACCCCGACCTTATGTGGAGTTAGAGTGGTATAAGAAATATGGAAGAATTTTTGGGTATGTTTTTGGATGTTCATATTTTAGTTGATTAATATTAAATTTTTATTTTATAATATATAAATAGTTTGTATCAAGGTAATAAACCTAACCTCACAGTCGCCGAACCGGAGCTTATTAAACAAATTTTGGTGAAAGACTTTCACAAATTCCGTAACCGTAGAGATAATGGCGGAAGACATCCGGTTTTGTCGAAGAATATGTTCGGCGCCAGAGATGACGATTGGAAGCGAGTCCGAGCCATAGCCAGCCCTACCTTCACGTCCGGAAAAATGCGTAAAATGTATCCATTGATTAACGAGTGCTGCGAAGACTTTGTTAATCATTTGGACAAATTTGCCGCAAATAAGAGTGAAGTAGAGTTGAAAAAATTAATGGGAGACTTAACTATGGATGTGATCGGTCGGTGCGCTTTCGGCACCAAAACTGATACATACGGCGATCCTAATAATGTATTTACAACCAGAGCTAATGCTGTTTTTATTACACCTCTCTGGAAGTTGATAGTAATGGGTGCTTTACCAACATTTCTGACAAAAATAACAAAAGTTCGTTCATTGATTATGGGATCAACTAATTCCGATTTCTTCATCGATGTCTCCAGAAGTTTATTAAACCAAAGAAAAATAAGTAATAAAAAACACAACGATTTTCTTCAGCTTCTGATTGATGTGGAGAAAACTGATAGCAATGTCCGAGAGGCCAGTGATGCCAATGAAGCGCATCACGTGAATGAAGGTGAAGATGAACGGGAGGCAGAGTCCGCCGCTTTCAGTAATGTTATCGAAAAGAAGTTAACGGAAAACGAGATGATTGCACAATGTTTCTTGTTTTTCATCGCCGGCTACGAGACAACAGCTACTACTCTGTCGTACTG
>JAQIWK010000925.1:0-12647 GCA_034695265.1 Dissorhina ornata | reverse complement strand
AAACTTACCCTGAGCCTATGAGTAATCAAGGTAATAAAAAAAAGTTTGTTCCAATCTTTAATTGTGACGTCTTATATATAAATTATATTTTATTAAATAATCAGTTTTTTATAAACAATAGCTTCATATTGTGTGTTTAAATGTTTCAAAATTGAAACTAATTAAATCAATCAAAATGTAAACACGCGTTAATTAAATTTTTTTCATTAATTAATTAAATTTTGAATAGCATTTACAATAATTAGTTTTTAGTTAATAAGTTTTTAATAAACTTTTAATTTAAGGTATATACAAATTAAATTATTATAAAATTTGTATAAATGTGAAATGTTTTTTTTACATAAATTGTTGCAAAATTATTCATAAACTAAAACAAGATTGTAATACTGTATAATAAAACACGCACAAAATAAATTATTATTCAATTAAAGTACACTGTAGTTATAAAATAAAATAATTAGCTATTAAAACTAAATAAATATATATTTACGTTGTATTTTTAATATAAAATATATTATTTAAAATGTTGTTGCTCAATTTTTAATATAATTAAAACTGCTATCATCGACCAAAATAAATTAAACTTTAATCTGAAAGTTAAAGTTCAGTAAACTGTAAAATGTTTAAAATTTTAATCATTATTATAAATTTACTGCTTCATAATGAACAATATGTATAATTAATTCACATTGATAAATTAAATTCTATTTTAAAATTATATTATTATTAAAACTTGTAAAATATTATATAAGTTTAAAGTTACTTAATTAATAATTTATATCTATATTTCAAAATAATAATTATAATTTGTATAGATGTATAAATTAAAATACAGTTTGAATTTAGATAAATTAAAACTTAAAGTTATAAACTTTGTAAATGAATACAAAGCTAATCATTGCAATTTAAGCCGGGAAATTGACCAAGCATTTCGAATGCTAAAATATTGTCATGGTACACTCAGCGAATATCCAGATGATTATCTAACCGGTTATTATACAACCAAACGATTGGTAAAAGTTATGATTTTTATATTATGTTATATTTGGCTATTAATTGAGGCATTTATTTACACTTTTTATGAAAACACATTAATTGACCGTTTGTTTCAAAGCATTCATATATTTTTTAGTAATAAAAAATTTCTAAGTATTGCCCTATGCTTTACAACGTTAACAGGTATTATGTGCCAGATGGCCTTGTTCAAACATGAACTAGCTGGAAAATTTTACATTCTTGAATTTTTTAATTGCATTCAATTTCAAACAATTAAATATCCGTTAAATACCTACAATTCAAGACAAGTTAGTTTGCGTTTAGCTTTTATACATAAATTATACACGAGTAAATTAACCATGTTTATTGCTATATTCAATGGCACTATAACAGGATTAGTATGCTTATTTTTAATATTGTATTTTAAAATATATACATTATTTACCTGGTTGGAAATTATACAACTACTCACTATGAACTTGCTCACATGGATTGGCGTTTTTGAAAATATAGGTTTACTTTATTTGGGAACCATAATGGCGTGTATAACACCTTTTATCATAACCCGCAAGTTTCAAGAAATTTTCTACAAAATTCTAATTTCCATTAAGTATAACAACAATCGATTGTTAACTAAAGCTATAATTGAACACAACTATTGGGAAAAACAAACCAAATTAATTAACTATACCCTGAGATGTTTTATATTTTATTATTACTATTTAACTGCAACTGGTGTAGAATTTTGCATTTATTTTGCAACAAAATCTGGTACAGGTTTATCACTGAAAATTGGTGTAATTTTATATTTAATATATTTGTCAATTATATTTTTATATTTTTCAAAATTCGTTATACAAACCACCCAATCAGCACATCAACCATTGCAACCATTATTAAAATATATGTCACAAAATCCGGCCCTAAATACCAGGGATCGCTTGAATATCATGGCGTTTATAGATCGCCTGTCATCTCAACCTAAAATAGGATTTTATTGTTTTGATTTGTTTTTTATAAATAATTATGAGCTATGTCAATTTTGTTATATCTCAATTAGTAATTATTTAATGATAGTTTCAATGTTTTAAATATTGTCATTGTACAACTTTATTTTCAAATAATATTATATAATAACATTTATATTAATATACATGTATATATAATAGTTATATATAAATTTTTAAAAATCTATATAGATTTTGTTTTAATAAATAATTTATTTTCATTACACTTGTATAGTAATTATTCTACTTATAATATTTATTGTTACTGAATATAATTTAATTATTGTTTAATAAAAATATACATGGATTATTAAAAATAATTTATTATATATCATTTAAAAATGTAACAAGATAATGACTTGTTTCATCTAAATTTGAATAATAAATGATGTATATTAATGAAATATATATATATATATTAATCAAAGATCCAGCATAAATATAAAATTTATTATCTTATCTTGTAATCATTAGTAGAGATAAAAATAATCTTTTAATAAAAAAATATTTTTATAATAATTTTAACTAAAAAATATGTTAAAAAAAATTTTATTGAGATTTTATAAGATATCAATTTTATCTCTACTAATGATTACCAGATAAGATAATAAATTTTATATTTGTGCTGGATCTTTGGTATTAATTATAAATAAGCATGTATGCATATTATAAACTTATAATACTATATTTAAAATTTTAATAAACTATATAATTAAGTTATATAAAATAAATAAAATGTTAAATCTAGGTAATAAATCATTAATTGTATTTATTTTCAAGCAATTTTGATTTATTTTCAAATATAAATACTTTTAAATAAAATAATACTTAAAAAAGTTTTTTAATTAATGATTTTATAAATAATAAATTTAAATAATTACTTTTTAAAATATTGATATACATATAATAATGTATACTATTAAATTCAAAGCATTTTATATAAAAAATGTTGTAATTGCATCATTATGTATTTATTTAAAAACAATTTGATTAATGTTTTTGTAATTATGTTTAAAAATAATTATTTCATAAATAGAATTAAAAATAAATTTTATAATACTTTAAGTTTACTTGTTATAAACTTTATACTGTCAACTTTTAATTAATAATACATATTATAATTTTTTTAACAATGTTAAAAATTAAACAAAGTATTGTTAAGTAATATAGTAAATAATTATATATCTAAAAATAGTAACCTGGGTCATCAAATAAGTCAAATATCAAAAAATATAAAATATTTTTATATAACCTTGGCCGAGAACCTTGATGACTTTAAATCTGGTTATTATACTCACCAACGATTAGCCAAGATAATTTTAGTTAGAATACTACAAGTATTATGTATATTTGTGCTTGCTTACTTGGCATTTGTTGAACACCCTGATGCATTAGCTGTAGATCTATTCAAATTTATTGATAACCTGATTGGCAATCGTAAAATAATAGCAATATTAGCTGGATTAATTTTATTTACGTCATTTTTCATAGATGTAATCATACTTTACCTGGAGCTAAATTCAAAATTATTTAACTTGCTTCAAAATGAATATCCATTGGCTAAGTATGACTCTATAAAATTAAGTTTACAATTAAGTTTAATTAATAATTTAATTCGTAACAAAAATATCTGGGTATTTAAAGCAATTGGTTTTATATTAATTGAATTATTAATTTTGCTTGGTTTATATAAAGAAATTTATATATTAGTAGTTAACTTATTATATTTATTAATTAAATTTAACTGGATACAATTATTAATTGTGGGTATGCTATTACCAATGTTTATATTACCAATTTTAGAAGGTACTGGGCAAATTTATTATGGATTTTTGTTATTTCATATAACAATAACTTATGTAAAACTTAAATTTAGCCAAATTAATCGCATGATATATAAAAGTTTACGATTCAATAATATCCAGGCATTAATGGCGGCTATTGTTGAACACAATTACTGGGAATTGCAAACCCGACGCCTCAACCATACTATAAGTCGATTGATATTTATTTTGTATTATTGCTATTCATTAGCCATTGAAATATGTGTTTATTATGTAATTAAAACAAACACATCATTAATTGGTCAATTGGTCATCATGATATACATATCAGTTATACGTATACCCCGATCATCTCATACATCATACCCACTATTAGTTGCTTACATATCGCGAAGACCTGTACTAACGCTAAGACATGGCATAAAATTAATGACATTTATAGACCGCTTGTCATCCAAACCTATAATTGGTTTTTATTGCTATAATTCATTTCCCATAACAAGCTATGAATTGTATCAATTTTGTGTTATTGCTGTATCTAAGTTTGTATTAATTATATCAATTTTATAACAACATAAACTAGTACTAACGTTATAATATAAATAAGTTTATATAATTTGATTTTTATAAACACACAAAAAAACTACTGTTTAAAATGCAATAAGTTTATGAGACAAATCGTATACGAGTTATGAATATAATAAATAAATTTTCAAACAATAAATGTACTTTGGTTTGTAACTGTTATTACAATAATTAGGAAAATTATATCTATAAACTTTTTTGGTCACTTTAGTTGCATATAATTACAAATTGTGGGAATAAACTGTAAAGATTAAAAAGTGTATAGGAATATGACTTTAACATTACAATCTTATAGTTGCTTTTTTCTTGGAAAAAGGATGTTTAGTCAATGGGTATGTTTCATAATACAAAATAAATACTTAAAATTTACATATAAGTTGGAAATTGCAAAAATCACACTATTTTTCACACTCTTGTTAAACTTTATAGAGTTTAATACACCTACCTTGCTACATTCAAATACCTAGTTGATTTAAAAAACAACCCTTACAAACAAATTAATATTAATTTTAATTAAACTCTGTTAATTGTAACATACAATTGTGTATGGCCCAAACACAGCTAATACAATTTTTTACATATACACCAAAAGTTTTAAATTAATCCTCTATTTGAAAGAGGCTTCACCTCAATGTTCTAAGGTAAATATAATGAGAGTATGAGTATGAAGCCTACTTCAAATAGAGGATTAATTTAAAACTTTTTGTGTAAGCATAAAATTAATAAAATATAACTATTAAAATAATTTCTGATAATTTGAGAGGGCTGGTAGTTATTTTTATTTTTACGTCTAATCTTAGATTTAAAAATCAAATAAAAATCATCTTAAAAACTATAGTTTATTCATTATAAACACCAACATTATTACTATTTAAAAATCTACTAGTTTGTTATATAAAAAAATATTTATTTAAACATACATAAAATTTTGACGATATCTGTTTAATACCCTGTAGATTAAAATATTTAGAAACATCAACACGCATAAAATTAATTATTTTGTAATAGTAAATTATTTATAAAAATATAATTATATATTTGATTACAAATAATTCAATTAGCTAATTAAGCAATAAAATAAATCAGAAAATTGAACATGCACAAAATAAATTACTAAAAAATAAATTTATTTAAAATAATTAAAATTCTTATCTATTTCACATTAACAAATGTAGTTTAAATATAAAAACATATTTATTATTATTTATAAAAAATAAGATATTTTTTATTGAATAATTATTTTTTATCTATAACGTTTATATGAATTTTCAATGTAAATAAAAGTTTTAATTTACAGTTAACTGATTTATTTATATAAAAATTTGTAATAATATTTTAATCTAATGTTTCAGTTGAAACGTTATTTTATTAATACTATAAATAATTATTTAGGTAATAGTTACGATTTAAGTTGGCAAGTTCATCATGCATTTATAGTTTTGAATTATTGTCATGGTACACTTTGCGAGCATCTAGATGATTATCTAACTGGTTATTATACAACCAAACGATTGTTTAAATTTATTATTTCAAGATTATGTTATATTTGGCTTTTAATTGAAGTATTTATTTATACTTTTTATGAAAACACATTAATCGACCGTTTGTTACAAAGCGTTGGCATATTTTATAGCAATAAAAAATATCTAGGTATTGCTGTATGTTTTACATCCTTAACAGGTATTATGTGCGAGATAACAATTTTCAAACATGAACAAAGTAGAAAATTATACATTTTAGAATTTTTTAATTCTATTAAAAATAAAACAATTAAATATCCGTTGAATAACTACAATTCAAACAAGGTTAGTTTGCGTTTAGCTTTTATACGTCTTATATATACCAGTAAACTAACCATGTTTATTGCTATATTAAATGGCACTATAATGGGATTAATATCCTTATTTTTAATAATGTATTTCAAAATATATACATTATTTACCTGGCTAGAAATTATACAAATACATACTATGGCTTTACTTACTTTAATTGGTTCATTTGAAAACATTTGCTTAATTTATTTGGGAACAATTATAACGTGTGTAATGCCATTAATATTAACCCGCAAGTTTCAAGAAATTTTCTACAAAATTCTAATTTCCATTAAGCATAACAACATTCGATTGTTGTTGAAAACTATTGCTGAACATAACTATTGGGAAAAACAAACAAAATTGATTAACTATACGATAAGATGTTTTATATTTTATTACTATTACCTAACTGTTCTGGGTGTAGAATTTTGTATCTATTTTGTTACAAAATCTGGTACTAGTTTATCACTAAGAATTGGTGTAATCATATTTTTAATACACACGCTAATTTTATTTATAAATTTTTCAAAATTAGTTATACAAATATATATATCAGCGCATAAACCATTGGATCCATTATTAAAATATATGTCACAAAATCCGGTCTTAAATATTAGGGGTCGCATGAAAATCATGGCTTTTATAGAGCGCCTGTCATCTCAACCTGAAATTGGTTTTTATTGTTTTGATTGGTTTTTCTGTAATAACTACGAAATATATCAATTATGTTTTATATCAGTCAGTAATTATTTAATGATTGTATCAATGTTTTGAGTTTTAAAAATTATTAATTTAAATAAACTTATATTTATTATCTAATTTAAAATTGTAAAATTTTTCAAAAATATAAACTATAAGTTTAATATTTGAATATTATTTTATAGTATTTTTTATCATTAATTATTATCATTAATGAAATTATATAATATTCATAATTTTGATTTATAATGCGTAACCTTCATAACAGTACTAATTCATATATAATTACATTTTAATAGTTTAATATATATTTTATAAAATAAATTTATTTATTTATTAAGAAAAATGAAAACAAATAACTTTCCACTTATTTTTTTAAGTAAATTTCCACTTACAATGTTAAATGTAGGTTAATTGTTGCAATATTATATATTTTAAATTCATTAGCACGCATACAATTAATCATTGTTTGGCTATATTTTTTTTAACGTCAACTAACAAGTTTTGTAAGTATTAGATAATTAGTAATTTAATTTGTATTATTAAACAATTAAGATTAAAATATTTGTTAATTTCTTTTACATTACCTGTATAATATAACTTTACTAAATAAAACGGTATGTGCATTTATTATTAAGTTACTCAATAATAAAATAATTTTTACTTTTATTATTAAAAAAATATTACATAATTTTAATATATTTACAATCTTTCTTATTTTAATTATTTGTTTTTGACAAGACTAAATTTTCAATTAATAACTAAATATATTAATCATACAATGAATAAACTACAATTTTATTGGGCAAATCGAAGAAATATAATTAATAATTACCAAGCTAACCATTTAGATTTGAGCCGTGAAATTGGCAAAACATTTCAAATATTAAAATACAGTTGCGGTGCACTATCTGAATGTCTGGATGATTATATGTCCGGCTATTATACACCCAAAAGGCTATTAATGTTTATAATTTATAGATTATGTTATATTTGGCTTTTAATTGAAGTGTTAATTTATGTTTTGTATGAAAACACATTATTAGACCGTTTGTTTCATAGCGTTGGCATATTTCATAGCAATAAACAAATTCTTGGTATTGCCGTATGTTTTACATCGTTAACGGGTATTTTATGCGAAACTACCTTGTTCAAACATGAATGTAATAGAAATTTATACATTTTAGAAATATTTTATTTAATTAAAAATAAACAAATTAAATATCCAATAAATCAAAACAATTCAAGCCAGGTTAGTTTGCGTTTAGCTTTCATACGTAATGTGTTCACAAGTGAAGTAACATTGATAATTTTGATTATAAATGGTAATTTAATTGGATCAATAATAATATTTCTAATATTTTATTTCAAACTTTATACCTTATTTACCAGGCTTGAAATTGTAATTTTACTAATAAGGTTGTTATTATGTTTAATAGGAATTGTTGAATCCATGTCTTTAATCTATTTTGCAACAGTTGTTATATATATAATACCATTTATATTAAAAAGTAAGTTTCAGGAAATTTCCACAACTATAATGACGGCAATTAAGTACAACAATAATAGATTTTTGATACAAAAATTTATTGAACACAACTATTGGGAAAAACAAACTAAACTAATAAACTATACAATAAGATGTGTGATAATGTATTTTTATTGTTTGACTTCAATGGGCTTTTTATTTTGCTTTTATTTGGCCACAATACCAGATACTAGTTTACCCATGAGAATTGGTTTAGCATTTTATTTAATAAACGCGCTATTCACATTTTCAAAAATGGCCATGTTAATCATACAAATACCCCAATTGGCGTCAAAACCGTTTTATTTATTATTACATTATATGTCACAAAAGCCGGCCCTAAAACTTAGTGATCGCTTGAAAATAATGGCATTTATAGAGCGTCTGTCATCTCAACCTGAAATTGGTTTATATTGTTATAAATGGTTTTTATTAAGTAATTATGAATTATTACTATTTTGTTTTACATTGGCCAGTAATTATATGTTAATTCTATCACTAATTCAAGATATAAAAATCTAAATAGAATTTTTGCGTTATACAATCTTCGACATCTCAAGATCGGCTAAACCGATTTTAATAATTCTAAGTTTATTATAAACCTTGATATGTCCTGTACCATATCCATACCACAATTGAAGTGACATTAAGTGACCTATCACATTTGTAAATTTTTAATAAATTAATCGCGTGATTTTATTAGCAAAATAATTGATATATTACTATTTAAAAAATAAATTTATAATATAAAAAACACAAATAAAAATATAATTAATCATTGCAATAAATCATTTATTGTATTTTTAAATATATAATTAACTATATTAAATATCAAAATAATTTGATTAACGTTTTTTATTTATGTTCAATAATAATTATTTCATAAATAGTATTAAAAATATATTTTATATTACTTTCATAATTTTGTGGCTACAAAATTCATGTTGGTAATAAAAATTAAAATATTTTTTAAAACTTGTTAACCATGATTAAACAAAATACACGGTTAAATACTAAAGTTAATAATTACATAACAAACAATAGTAACCTGTACCACCAAATAAGTCTAATATCTAAATATATGAAATATTTTCATATAACATTGGCCGAGAACCTTGATGACTTTCATTCTGGTTATTATACTCGTCGACGATTAGCCAGGGTAATTTTAGTTAGACTACTAGAAATATTGTTAATATTTTTATTAGCTTATATTGCATTTGTGGATCACCCTGATGTATTATTAATTGATATATTTAAGTTTATTGATCACGTAATTGGCAATCGGAAAATAATAGCAATAATATGTTTAATAATTATAATCACATTATTTCTTATAGAAGTTAACATACTTTACCTGGAGCTAAATTCGCAACTATTTAACTTGCTTGAAAATAAATATCCTTTAAATAAATATGACTCTAGGTCATTGAGTTTGCAATTAAGTTTAATTAACACTATAATACGAAACAAAAAAATATGGATAATTATATCAGTTATATCAACAATTTCTTGGTTAATAGTTTTGCTTATTTTATATCAAGAAATTTATTTACTTTTATCTAATTTATTCTATTTATTAATTAAATTTAACCAGATACAAATTTTATATGCTGCAATAATATTGCCATTAATTTGAATAGTGATATTAGATTGTCCTGGATTAATCATTTATGGTTTTATAACATGTTATATAACTTTAACTTATTTAAGACTTAAATTTAATGAAATTAATCGTTAGATATATAAATGTTTACGATTTAATGATATCCAGCTATTACTGGCGGCTATAGTTGAACACAATTACTGGGAATTGCAAACCCGACGCCTCAACCATAATATAAGTCGCTTAATATTTATTATATATTATTGTTTTTCACTGGCAATTGAAATATGTGTTTGTTATGTAATCAAAACAAACACATCATTGTTAGCCAAGTTAGTTATTATGGCATATATATTAAACATGATTACACTAATTTTGCCATTAGCTTTATCAATTATACGTATACCCCGATCAGCTCACAAATCATTCCCACAATTGGTTACATATATATCGCGAAGACCTGTACTAACGCTAAGACATCGCATAAAACTAATGACATTTATAGACCGATTGTCATCCAAACCTATAATTGGTTTTTATTGCTATAATTTATTTCCCATAACTAGCTATGAATTGTATCAATTTGGTTATATCGCTGTATCTAACTTTATATTAATTATGTCAATTTTATAACTATAGGTTTGTATTTACTAGTAGTTGTTAATAGTACAGTAATATTGTAATATTTTATGATAGATAATTTGTTTTAAAAACAACAATTTGCTTGTAACTTATATTCAACTAATTTAAGCTTTATAATTTTCTACTACATTAATGTAGATAAAAAGTATAATTTGATAAAATACTTATACATCGATGAATACGGTAACTTAATTTGTTTGTTTATTATAAAATTAAATATATAATAAGTTATATTTATATGTATAATTCTATCATTATATAACCCAAAAAAATATATTATACTAATTATAAATTAGCGTTTATAAATTAATGTATTAATATTAAAATAAGTTTTAAAAATATAAACCCAAACAATTAAGTAATAATAAATCACTAAATTATTGATTTAGTGCAATAAATCATTATTTATATATTCTATAAAACCAATATTTATATAACTTTATATAAAATCAAAGTTTATAAAAAAAATAATATTTGATTAATGTTTTGTAATTGTGTTTTTAAATAACTATTATATAATAAATTGCATTAAAAATATTTTTTAAAAATTCATTGTTAAGTTTTACGTTGTTAATAAAACTAAAAGTTTTATTATTATAAATTTAGTAACCATGTTAAAATTGAAAGATATTATTTTGACTAATACTTTAGTTAAACACTATATATCAAACAATAGTAATCTGGGTCATCAAATTAATCAACTATCTAAATATATGAAATATTTTCATATAACATTGGCCGAAAATCTTGATGACTTTGAATCTGGTTATTATACTCACCAACGATTAGCCAGGGTAATTATAGTTAGAATAATACAAATATTTGGCTTAATCTGCCTTGCTTACTTGGCATTTATTGATAACCCTGATGCATTATTTGTAGATGTATATATATTTATTGATCAATTGATTGGCAATCGTAAAATAATTGCAATATTTGTTGGATTAGTTTTAATTTCAGAATTTCTTATACATTCAACCGTACTTTACCTTGAGCTAAATTCTAAATTATTTAACTTGCTTGAAAATAAATATCCTTTAAACATATATGAATCTACACCGTTAAGTTTACAATTAAGTCTAATTAATACAATACTACGAAACAAAATAATCTGGATAATTATATCAATTGCAACTCTATTTACTTGGTTAATAGTATTGCTTATTTTATATAAAGAAATTTATTTACTGCTATTTCATTTATTTTATTTACTAATTAAATTAAACTGGATACAAATTTTAATTGTTTCGATAATATTGCCAATAGCTGCATTATTAATATTAGAATTATTTGGCCTAGGTAGTTATGGGTTTATATTAAGTTATATAACTATAATTTATTTAAGACTTAAATTTAATGAAATTAATCGCAAGATATATAAAAGTTTACGATTCATTGATATCCAGCTATTAATGGCGGCTATTGTTGAACACAATTACTGGGAATTGCAAACCCAACGCCTCAACCATAGTATGAGTCGTTTAATATGTATTATATATTATTGCTATTCAATGGCCATTGAAATTGGTGTTTATTATGTAATCAAATCAAACACATCATTAATAGCCAAATTAGCTATTATGAGTTACATATTAATGATGGCTACACTTATTATACCATTAGCTTTATTAGTTACACAAATACCCCGATCAGCTCATAAATCATACCCACTATTAGTTGCATATATATCGCGAAGACCTGTACTAACGCTAAGACATCGCATAAAACTAATGGCATTTATAGAGCGCTTGTCATCCAAACCTATAATTGGTTTTTATTGTTATAATTTATTTCCCATAACTAGCTATGAATTATATCAATTTGGTTATATAGCTGTATCTAACTTTATATTAATTATATCAATTTTATAACTATAAACCTGTACAGTATTTTTAAATGTACAGCCATAATTTAGGATAGCGAGTTGCTATTAGAAACATTTAAATTTTGCATATATTATATATTTTATATATTATTTAAAAAATA
>JAQIWK010000924.1:0-12647 GCA_034695265.1 Dissorhina ornata | reverse complement strand
AGCATATAAGCATTGTAACCTTAACCAAGTTTTAATATTTTATTTTTAAAAACCTTAATAAACTTTTATAAAAAACAATTTAAAATAATTAATATTTTAAAAAATAGTTTTTATAATATAATCTTTTTTGAAAATATATATATTTTATTTTCTAGAAAATTTATACATGGCCAAACCCTACCGTTACATTGTATATAGAAATAGTTTAAAATAAATTTAATGTATATTTACAACAAAATTATAATAAATATAAATGAAATGTTATAATAAATCCACAATTATTTGAATGAATGGGAAAGTCCTGACGATAGCGTTGGTCTATCTGATAGAGTCGTGGGTTTGTTAACCGACGATGTATTGAGTGTCCGCTCAGCGGTACTGTATTGCGAGACAACCGTAGGTCTTAAGCGATAGATCACTGATATAAGTATTACATTAATAATAGTGACCACAACACCAATTATGACCACAACTAGTAATATAATATACAAATGGCTGATGTCTTCTTGAATGTTGACAATCTTTGTAAACAATTGTGACTCAAATCCAGTCATATTGTCAGCCGATTTGCACTGAATTAAAATTGATTAAAATTTTTTTTATTGAATATTTTAATAGAAATTAATTAAATTAGTCAATACATCTTCAGATAAGTCGGGTTTAAGAGGTGTAAAGCAATAGTGGGGCTGACCATCGATGTTAAACCATAATAAATGTCCCGGTTGCCCACCGACTTCACAATCAACAATACCCTCCAATTGTGGTAATAAATGGTCGGGTATTTGATCCACAAATGTTGGTCGTGGGCACCAACTGCGCCCATCGTTTAATTCAATCTTAAATTTATCAGTCTTTCCAATTACCGCACCCCCAACCACATCATCAATCAGTTTAACATTAAGAGTCAACCTATTAGACGGGTCCCGAGTATCCAATACAACAACACAACTATCTTCATAACTATTTTGAATACTAATAAATAGTGGACTAAATATAACACTATTTTCATTATAAGTATCAATAGTTTGAAACTCTTGCATATCTGGATAAGTTTTACACAACGTTTCAAACGTTGCCTTTAAATTATTTTTTAATTGAAAAAAATATATTAATTAGTTTTGAATGTAATTAAAATGACATTATAATATCAATATCTAACCTCATAATGATGTGTTTCGCATATATAAGTTTCTGTCACTTTTGCTACAATTGATCCCTTATCGTAGTCAACTAAACCCGAAAACCGGTTATCATAGTCACGGGAATACAATTTGGGTAATTCAGTGGTATCTCCAACCAGTGATACCAATGGTTTACGTGTACTATAATTCATACCAATTTTAAACTCCCACTCCTTGTCTTTGTGGTACATCTTATACATGGATTCAATTTCATGTTTTCCAATGAGTCTATACCACCGGCGATACATTTTAATGCCATTATATTTGCCATTAGTTTGCATACAATCTATTGGTTTTGAACAATTGGCCATTGATTGTACGATACGTGCCGTCAATACAATAGATAATACAATAATTTGTATTAAATTCATACTTTTAGTCAAATATAACTAGTATTCTGATAATCAATTTGTCTGTCACTTAAGAAAACTGGTTAAACTATCCCTTAATTAGTTTTAAAATCTAAAGTAATTTAAAAGTTATAAAAACAATTAAATAATTTAAATAATAAAAGTCGTTTATTATCAAACATACATTATATAATATGTTATCTATCACGATATTAGTTCAAAACTACATATAAAACATTAATTAATTAAAATTACAATCAATTAATCACACATTTTATATAATTGGCACAAATTTGTTTCACCAATCAATCAATTAATCCAAAATGAATGTTCAGATTATAAAAGCCATACAATTATTATTGTTATCAATGATTTCAATACAATCGGCAACGGGTTTGTCATTTTGCGACCACAAGTCATTTGACAGTGTCTTCAATATCGGACATTTGATTTATTTCATCCGTTGCGGTGATATCTGGACGTACGACCCGCGACTCAATGGTGGTCGGGGAGTGTTTTTCAAAGATTGGACACTATTTGCTTACGCCCGACACTTTTTTGGTGGTATGGTATATATAACACCTGATTATAAATGTTTTATTTAATTTAAAAAATATATAAATTATTTATATTAAAGTTGAGGTCACAAAGTTAGATGGATGGAAATTTCGTGATAATTTGCTTAAGTTTAATGGCTTTTCCTTTCAAGAGATCAATTGTATTACATCTGCCGAAGATTTGCAAAAGTCTTGCTACCGATCGGCCGAACGATGGGATCGGCTAACGGTGTTGTTTGACACCAAAAGTGCGGTCCCTTTCTATTATAATCAGACCATTAGAGTGGACACCAAAGACATTAACCCAATGGGTTGGAAATCAAAGCAACCATTTGTGTTAACTGGCGATAGATTTTTACCACAAGTGGAGACATTTATAGCTAAAAGTGATAATAAGTATCGGGAGTTTGTGGCCGGACTGTATGATCCTAACCAAGACATCTTGTATATGGGTTTGTAATTTAAAACATTTATAGTTTTGTTTAATTTTGTAATAAATTTAATAATTTATTTGAAATAATTAGGTCTAAAATATAAGGAAATGTATTGTATAACACATTTAAGTATGAAGAAAATGATACACAATGTTAACGAATGGCCGTCGGCTAAGCCCTGGAACTGGTCACCCGAGTGGCGATTAGGCAAATGTTTTCAGGGTAATTTAATTGGCATGTTTTATATTGGATATCAAGCTTACGTTGTCGGCCGAGTACTCTACTCGTCTCGTGTCTACGAAGACCAGGTCTACACTATGACCGCCACTGCCGACGAAGATATGATTGACATCGAGGAAGTGGTAAGTCATTCAATAAAAACAAATTAAAGTTTATGTCAAAAATGATTTCATTAAATGTGTTAATTAATTGTTTTTGGGTTACAATCAGTATATAAGAGTTGGAAACAAGTCGGACGGTAAGAATACGCCCGATATGTTACCATCAAATTTGCGGACATTTTTTGGATGTCCAGTCAACTCGGGAGATAGTAATGGCCGTCGGAAGCGTTCGGCACTGGCTTTTGATGATTTGCCCAAAACTTATGATATCGTTGTCAGTCAAACTCAACTGTCAATCCCAAACACAATTGTCATATCAATGGTTGTATTGGCCACTATGGTGTCGGTAATTGTCTTATTATCATTATTTGTGGCCAAAAATGTGGCCAAAGATAAAAACAAAAGTAATTAAATAATTGAAATTTATATTATTCATAAATGTCTTGAAATAAATGACTTATATATGTTTGTAAATTATGATTAACTTTACACAAAAATTTTTTAACAAAATATAATAAAACTATATAAATTTTATTATTTCAAAAATTACAATTAATTATTTCAAAATTTATATAAATAAACTATTTATTTAAATGAAAATTAAAACTAATTTTGATGAGATTTAGTATGTTTTTCAAAACTGGCCAAACTTTTTGTTTTGAAACTACAACTGTCTTGAGAGCATTGGTAACCATTAGGATTGGCCGTATGTTTTAACATATGGTATTTTAAATTATGCTTAAATTTAGTCTTATAATCACATTCAGGCCAATCGCACCGATGGGTGTCCTGCGACAACTTGTGGCGTAATTCGTGAAGTCTTAAAGATCTTCTATGAAGTGATGTTTTGTCACAACCGGGCCATTGGCACCGATACACGTGTTGACCGGTGTGTGTATTCATGTGGTTACGCATACGATAGGCATTACCAAATAGGGTCTCACAGCCGGGCCACTCGCACCGGACTTTAAGCGATTCATCGTGCGTTGTTAAGTGTACGTCCAAATCTTGTTTATTACCAAACTTTTTGGGACAATACGGACACTGGAGGTGTGGGTTGTGGATTAGGCGACTGTGTCTATTAAACCCCGTTCGGTATTTAGTCTTAAATGGACAACCGGTTTGGGGGCATTCAAGTAATGGTAAGTCCGGATGCAACTCATAATGTGTTGTCAATTCATGTTTTCTTAGACTATTTCTATAGATGGTCACGAAATCACATCTATCGTTACCACACGTGTAATGTCGGTTGTCTTTGATTACAACTTGTCTCTCGTTGTCTTGTGGTTGACACTGATTATCAGTTTTATTTCTAGGTGTATGTAAAAGTGATCGGTGAACAACTAGACCACCAAGTGATGGGAATTTCTGGTCACAATCCTCCCAATTGCATATATATTCATCGGGTGTCCTCAGTGTTCTTTGGCCAATCGGGTGATTAGTGGACACGTGAGACACTAAATCTTCTTTGACGGCCGTGTGGTACAGACACTCGTCGTAACAGCACGTATATGACTGGCCCGACACGTGTTTGACATACTTTTGATGCCATTTCAATGCATAAAAGTTTGGGAAATGTAGGCAACACTTATCGGGATCATCACAAAAGTACACCACTTCATCCGTATGGCATTTCTGGTGCACTTTAAGACTATTGACATTTTCGTATTGTTTTTGGCAATTATTATAATCGCAAACATAACTTTGATTATCATCTAAAGGATCAGTCTTTGGTTGGTGACCACGTATATGACGCTTTAACACTCCGAGATTTTTAAACTTATTGCCGCAACCAATCCAATTGCACTCATACTGTCCATCTGATCCGGGAACGTAAGGATCAACTTCGGTGGTTACGTCGGGACCTTCAGCCGTTGAATGACTGGCCAAGTGTTGAGTCAATTCTTGCTTCAATTGTGTCGTATAATCACATCCTTTGTGAACGCAAACAAATGGCTGGTCCGAGAGGTGAACACCCGATTTCATGTGTTTATTCAGCGTTTGTTTTCTCACGAAATATCGGCTACAACTGCCGTAATCACAGAAAAATCTTTGACCCAAATGTTGCGTTTGTTTGTGATAACGAAGAGATTTAGATCCGTTGAAACATTTGTTGCAATTTTTATAATTACAAATATATTTGCCAACAATTTTAGCCACAGTTTGTTTGTCTTCAGTACTCATTACCAAAGTATCGCTCATGTCTTCATCGGAATAGTCTTCATCAGGATCTTCGTTATTGTTGTCTTCAATACTGGATTCGTTGTCCGTTTCGGGTATCCATTGATCGCATGAATAACTGGACACGTGTTTCACTAACTTGTCTTTAGATGTTGTGCTGTATTGACAACCATTGCGACCACAATTGTAAGACTCGCCTCTCAGGTGATCGCCCGACTCTTTGTGTGCACTCAATGCCATCCAATCGGGAAAATGAAGGCAGCAATCAGTGGCCACTGATTGACAAAAATAGACCAATTCATCCGAGTGTGACCTCTGATGCCATCGCAAAACTTTCAGACAATTGTAAACTCTTCGGCACTCTTTATAATCGCAAATATATTTGCCGTTAATTTTAGACTTATTTTTATAACTCATTTGTTCATCACTTGATCCGTCATATTCTTCGACTTCTGATTTAATATCATTTCCCAATTGATTGTCAATTAATTCACTCTTCACTAGAACTCTATCTTTGCCATCAATTATCTCATCATCCGTTTCACAGCTGTTATGGCAATCGTTGTTAATGTCTTCGTCGCCATCATTGCTACCATCGTTTTGATTATCACTAAAGTTATTGTCATTATTAGGTCTTATTGTCTGTTTGTCACCACTGGAAGTGTATTTTGAGTGTTTGGTTCTTAACTCATGAGATCTCAGGTACTTTTTAGTGCCAAACACAGCCTTACAGTTGCCTATCGAGCACCGGTAGGTTAACCCTAAATGTGTCTCTCTATGAGTGACAAAGTTAGTTGATTTAGTGAACCGTTGGGAACAGTCTTTCCAATCGCAGACATACTGTCCTCCCTTTCCGTTCAAACTTTTTTTGTAAAAGTCTTTCAAATTTTCATTTTTATTGCAAATTGTTTTGACTAATGGTTTACTTTTGTCATTCAATTTGTGTCCAAATTTCAACCCAAACCGTGTCTTGTAATCAAACTGTCCGTCAGTTGTCCGCCGCGTCGGTCGGCGTCCAGTCTTGACATCCGGTCTATCATTCAAACGCCTATTCAATCGGTTATCACTTCCGACACCCGTTTGTCTGCCACTACTTGTCTGACGCTGTTTCGGGTCATCACTCGCGCGGTGACCAACATTTGTGGTCAATATTTCCCGACACTTATCACCACTTCTTTGCCAACCATTTGGCGACAAATCTATTGATTAGAAAAACTAATTAATTAATTAAAAGTATCATTAGTTTTGTAATTAAAAAAACAACTAACCATTTAATTGATCCAAAGAAATGCTACAACTTTTGGTGGCTATTAATGATTGGATTTGTTGTCTAAAAAAGTTTTCATTAATTAAATGGCATTTAATTTCATTAATAGTTAATAAATAGTTAAATAATTTATCAAATTTTTGGGCAATTAATTGATGTCTCAATAAATCAGTTGACAAACAATTGATTTCACGTTTCAATGTATTAATCATTAAATACAACTCATTTGCACTCAAATGAGTTAATGAGTCAAATGTTTTTCGCATTGTTTTTGAGTTTAAATATAATTGTAATTAAAAATTAATTGTCTTTTAAATGACAAACAATTCAAAGCTTAAACACAATTTTTTTTGTAAACAAACGTTTTTGGGGTTAAAACATAAAAGACGTTTATATTGTTGGGAATAAATTTAAGAGAGAGAGAGAGAGAGAGAGTGAGAGAGACTTTTAATTAATGTTTTATTATAAATGTTATAGTCTATAATTTATAGAATAATTATAAAATAAATTCATTAATTTAATTTAAAAGTTTTTTTTATTTAATATTTTAAAATTAAACATAATTTTATTAATTGAAACGAATCGTAAATTAAATTTAATATATAATTCATGATTTTAATTAAATATAAATATAAATTTATGTTTATTTAATTAAAAATAAAAATTGACAAGCATTTTGTGATATCTTGGTATTTTTATTGTTCTAGTTTGTATAAAAAAAATTTAGTTGAGTTTGTAAAATATATTAAATATTTATTTCAAAAAAATATATACAATATTAATAAAAATACAATTTATAAAAATATACATTTATTTAATTAAATTTTATAAACTTTAAATGTATTTGAATCATAATTTTTATAATTCTTTTCAGTTTTAGTTATAAATTGTTGTAACGAAATAATCTGGGCACTATTTGCTGATTTATGATTCAACATGGATAGTTTGGTACGACTTGATATGCTATCAAATTTATTATTGGTATTATTGGTGGTATGGGTGATGTCTTGGAGCGCTTCCAGTTCTTTGTTGAACAAACACTTATGGTTTTCTTCGAGTATATACTCCCAACTCCTGTACTTTTCCGAGTGTTCCTCCGATGACTCGTCGTTGACTGAGCTGATGGTTGTGTCACTCATATTACTCGACGACGACTTCAAACTAGACTCCGAGTCCTCATTACAAGTACTACTAAATTAAATTAAAGTTAATTTAAAGTTAATTTAAAGTTAGTTTAAACTTAATTTAAACTTAATTTAAACTTAATTTAAAGTTAATTTTAAAATTATACAAAATATAACAAATAAATTAATATAATTTGCAAACAAATATAAGATTTTTTTTTTGTGTCGAAAATATAGATAATCTTTTGGAAAATATTTCGTTGATTTGTATGTTTGAAAAAAATTACCGGTAATTACGGGTATAATTAAGTGATAAAAAAATGTTTTAAACTTTAAAAAAAACTAAATTATGGAAAGAATTAGTGAAATATTGTTTAGTTTTTTAGTTGTTTTTTGGCAAAAATTCATTCAAAACTCATTATAATATTATAATTGTAATTAACATAATAATAATATTATGTATTGAGAGTATGTTTAATGTATAATAGACTAAACAATGGTAGGGATGAGTTATTTTGTTAAACAAAAAAACAAATTATCAGTCATTCATTACCAGTGACTTCAAAAACTAGTAGTAACTTATTGTAGTATTCAATGGTACGGTATATTTCATACTTATTTACTAAACAAATGATTAAATAAACAGTTTATTATGTAATTTATAAATTAGATAATAGTGTTTCGCAAGTATAGGTTTTTTACTAACAAAAACAACTAAAAAATAAAATTTTAAATTTATAAATTAAATTAGAAATTAACGGATCGGAAATGTAAAATACATTATAATATAAATTATATATATATTGTATATAAATTATACAACATATTCATTACACTAATGAGTTTTGTAATGTTTAACAAAGTGTTAAATTCCTGTTATATATTCACTGATTATTATATATCGTGAATAATATAAATCAATAGATAAAAGGATTCATATATTTATAAACTTATAGTTAATTTTTAGGTAATTTACTTTAAAAAAACAGTTGAATAAGTTTTATTATGTAATAAATATTATATTTTATTTGTATTAATTAATTAGTAGTATTGTATGCAAAATATTTCAATACCTATTGTCTTGAATGGTAAGCTTAGGATGAATAGCCAGCGCCAGAAAGTTGGCCCCAAAACAGTGATTATCACAATCATCGCAATTATTAAGGAAATTATTTTTTGAATTAATTAATTCAGTATATCGTTTCAATTTGTCGGTCAAAGTGGACAAATTTGGCGATAAAAACAATTCATTGGCCGCAAAGTCTTCGTGACTGGTGTCGTGATGATCGCCACCACCGCTACCGCCGCCGCCGCACCCGTTAATACCCATCAAAAGAGCGGTCAGTTGCCGGTTATCACTTGATAGGCTGAGCTCGTGACAGATAGGGTCGCCAATCAAACTTTTATGATTATCTTCACGTTTATGGCCACCAGTTTTGCCCAAACGCTTGCTATTATCATCCAAATTGTGTTTTGAACATAAATTTATAATTTTAGACGATTTTAGGCTATTATCCAGATTACTATTACTACTATTATTATTATGATTATTATAATTATTATTATGAAGTGGTTGGTCGTGTTGATCCACTAATGGTACTTGTTTCAAACTGGTCCATTGGCCACTGGTAGCCACTTTAACCACTACTTCACCCGTATTATTTGCATCTGATTTCAAATGAGCTATAATTATGTTAACATTTTTCAAATTTTCACACTTTCTGTCCGATAATATCTTAAACATAGATAGTATAGTGTTTCGCAAATAATCGCTTTTGGTTTCAATGCAACCCAACTCTGTCTCCAATATTGAGCTAAAATTTGATTTAATAATTGGCGCAAATCGGGTGCCGTTGACCAGACATACAATTAGCTCACTATCGCTGAGCACTTCCACACAAATGGCTGAATTGATGAATGAGTTACAGACAGCCATTTGACAGTGACTGACAGCACCCGATGTGTCCACAAAGTGTATCAACCGTTCATTGACGGGAACTGTTAAATACTGGGATCGGTTTATGACATTACGGGCGTTAAAACCGCCCGATCCTATCATATCCAGGTGTTTGAGTGACGAACAGTTGTTAAACAATATGTCCAAGTTGTTGCCTAGATTAATTTTTAAATAAAAAAGTAGTAAAATATTTGTTTTATTAATTAATTTTAAATTGAATATTTAATTTCTTTTTAAATATAAAAACAATAGATTTATTGTCTAAAAAATCAATCTATCAACTGAGGTCTCAATTGTGAAGGTCGGGTGCTTTTTTGGTTGAAAAAAATGTCTATAATTTATTCATTCCATGATTTAAATTATTATTTAAGTAAATATTTTAACCGTAAGATATGAGTTTAACCGCAATTTCAATGTATAATCAATAAACAAATCAATCGATAAGTTATTATATTTTGTTTCAACACTTGATTTCATGATTAATACCATAAATACAATGGTTAAGCATATTGTGGATGATTTTGAAATTGTTTTGTCTTTTTTTTGTATTTAAAATCAAAACCTAATACCTTGTAATATTATAACCTAAATTCAACCTGCTAATCCCTAAATGACGTGATTATTATTGCTTACACTTTAAATAATAGTAATTACAATAATAAGCAATCATTTATTGAAATATAAAATTACTTAAATATTTTTAGCAATATATTGAAATAAAAATGTGTTTCAAAAACAATAATAAATTTTTAAATAATAATACTTTTGTTAATCATTTTGTAAATTATTTCACGAATTTATTGAATATTTATTTTCCTTATCTGTGCCACAAAATCACGTTTACTGTAGTTATTAATATTGTAATTATAATTATAAAACTAATAAACAAAATAACTTTTGGCTCCCAAATTGATAAATATATAAAATAATTTGTATTTGAAAAAAATCTTACATAACATTTTTATTTTACTTAAACAATTATTAAAAAAGTCTCTCTCTCTCTCTCTCTCTCTCTCTCTCTCTCTCTCTCTCTCTCTCTCTCTCGTATTAACCAATATTAATAACTTTTTAAAAAAAGTAATGATAATTATATTTTTTGATATAATATTTTATTTTAATCATTAAATCTAATCTTAACTAAAAAACTATTTAATTCAATCGTTTTATTCATTTATTCACTTATTTTTTGGCCAGTATTTCATTGATCAGACAAATCCACTGTAGATTTTATCAATTGATAAGAAATTTAAATTTTTTAGTAAAAAAATTTTGTTTTGCATTCCTACATGTATTCACTCAAAAAAAACGTTAAGTATTTTTGTGATCAAAAAATACCACAAATAGAGAGAGAGAGAGAGAGAGAGAGAGAGAGAGAGATAGAGAGAGAGAGAGAGAGCACAGGAATGCATTGATTTGAAATATACCCAGATATAACCCAGTATATAACCATAGTAAGCGACTAACAAGCACATTTTATGAATGTATTTTGAATTCAATAATGGATTTCCTGTACACACTCTTTCTATTATAGTATTGTTTCCTTTTTTTGATTGTATTTATAGTAAAAAGTTTTATTTAGACCAAAAAGTTTTAGTCCAAAAATATTTTGCACACATTTTTTCTCACTTGATTTTATTCATTGAATAAAATATAATAAATGGATATATAAAAATGCCCATGGTATGTGATGACCGTTGGAAAAAAATAAAACTATTTTTGGTTTAATCCCTAAAATACCTTTCATATTGTTATATGAGTTATTTGAGGGGAAACTGGAGGTGAGTGAGAAAACAAGTGCACACAATAATACAGGTATTTAGTGTATTTTGTATGTATGTATATAAATATATTTTACCGGTAATATTATTTTTTAAAAATACTTTGGGCTACTGTTTTGGTAGGGCTAACTTATATGCATTATATAAAACATGTAATATTATGTAATATACAATGAGCAACACATTAACAAAATTATACACTAAGGCTCATGGCCAATTAATATGTGATTTAATGAATTTAATATTTTTTTGGGGTTTAAATAGCCAGTAAATATATACAGTGTATGATATACTTAGACAAAAAACGGGCGAAACTGTTTTATTTACATAAATTACTTTTTGTGTGTTCGCCACTAAATACCAGGTTTAGTAGCTTGCACAATTTAATATAAAATGTTTTGAACTACCACATAGTTATATCATCTTGTTTTAGTTTTAAATAGCTTATTATATTTTTAAATATAAACTTATTAAATGTTATTAAAAAATATTTTTGTTGCTATTATATAAAGTTAATATTTATGATACATGTATTTTGAGCTTAAATATGATTTAATGCTAAATAAGTATTTAATTTAATTTGTATATTGTTTTGGGTATCAAATGATTTATTTGTAATTTTATATATTTAGTATAAGATTATATTAAAAATTATTTTAAGAAACTATTTTTAATTAATAAACTAAAAGTTTGTTTTTTCCTTTTAATTGTTTTACAATAAACAATAAAACATATTATTTGATAAGTAATATTCAATTATATCTAAAATAAGTGTTAAAAATAAATTTTGTAATAAATATAGAAAATACGATATCATATGATGGGATCAATTGAATAAAAATCATAAAACAATACATTATATAAAATAAATGTTTGAAACAACAAAAAATTAATTAAAAAATTTTATTTTTCAAACAAGTATTTTCATGTAATTATACAAAAAATATCAAAACAATATATAACTGATATTTAATTGAATTTAAAAAGTAATTTTTCATTTATTTATAACATTTATATTAAGAAAAATATTTTTTGATTAAAAAAATAATTTCAATTCATTTCACACGAGAAGTCTTCAAACGAAACGGAAAAATAAATAAATATTTTTATTAAAATCTTTACAACATTTATATAAATGTCTGTAAGTTTTATTTTAGTTGATATAAATCTAATTAGACTTTTTAATATATAATTTATAGTTATAAAGATTTAATTTAAACAATCTGAAATGTACTGGTTAAACTCATTACACACCGTAATTAACTTAATAAATACATCCGATAAGTTGCTTATAAGTAAATCTTAGCGTTACATCAAATCAATTAATGTCTCTTTTAAATCACATATAAATATATAGACAATTATATAATCATTTAAACATTGAGTGAAAAATTAATTCACACATTCATTCATTGAGAGTGAGAGAGAGACTGAGAGAGAGAGAGAGAGAGAGAGAGAGAGAGAGAGAGAGAGAGAG
>JAQIWK010000923.1:0-12650 GCA_034695265.1 Dissorhina ornata | reverse complement strand
AAAATAATAAGCATTTTTAGTGACAGAAATTGATGGCAAATAAATTGATGTTTGAGTAGAGAGAGAGAGAGGGAGAGAGAGAGAGAGAGAGAGAGAGAGAGTATTATAATAAAACAGTAAGAAAACTAACTTCTGGTATAATTTACTGAATAAATGAATATATTTTTATATTATTTTAGTTGTCTTTTGTCATGAAATAAAATCAATAAAAAACACACAAACATATCAAATGAATCTTAACTTTTAATACAACAAAACAACTGTTTAAAAAAGAAAAGTAAAAGTAATTTGGAAATAAAATTATAATAAAATAAATATTATGTCAAAATAATTAATTCAATTTTCATATTATATAATAAAATTAGATATTACTTTTGATATGCTATGATATTTTATTGTTATATTAACTTGTCAAATATATAAGGTCTAGATTACTATCCAAAAATAAAATAATATAAAACACAAATAAAAAATTATTATTATGTTAAATTTGTAATTTTTACTACTTATACCTGTAATTTATACCTTATATAAAAAGGTATAATTAAAGCAACTTTAATAGTATTTATATTAATAATATTAAACTAGATTTATATATGGTATGATATAAATATTGAAAATATATTTTATACTTTATAAATATATAAAATATTGTAAATTTACATTAGATTTTCTGTTTTTATAGCAAAAAAAGTAGTCTAAAAATAACAATTTTGTTGTATAAGTAATAATCAATTCTTGAATATTCTGTATATTATTGAGTTTATGTCATAAAAACCTTTTTATATATTATATATAATTTTATATATAAAAATAAAAGTAAATGCAAAAGTTTTACTTATTTATAATATATATTATAAGTATGTTTTCTAATAATAAATATGTCACAAACACCTGAACAGATTAACACCAAGAGACTACCGTACATTGAATAATAAATATCAAAAGTACATGGCTAACATTTTATAAGTTATAGATAATTATTTTGAAAAATATAATAAAATTTATTTTACAAAACTTCAAAACCAACAAAAACAAACCACTCCAACCAACCAAAAAAAAGTAATTGTTTTAAAAACTTTATAAATTATAAAAACAAATTATAAATAATAATTGTTCAAAATCTAAAAGTAAGACAGGTCATACTGTATATAAAACTTACAGAAATACGTTTATTGGCGTTGACTTCAATCATACCGCGAAGTAAGTCCTGACATTCTGGGGGCACAAAGTGTGGGATATGAAACACCCCTCTCTTCACTTTCTCCAACAATTGTCGCAAATTATCGTCATCGAAAGGTAAGGCACCCTGGTCATATATACATACATATTACTATCATTTCATTTCCATATTACCATTTTTTCATTCATTAAAATTTTCAACGAAAAATTTATTTCATTATTATGAGAATCCCATGAGAAGCTCACTTTCTGATTTATAATTTATCAAGTTTTTCCTATTTTATGTTTAAAAATTAGAAATTAACCTAGCTCTAAATATAATCTTATTTTCAAATTTTATATATTTTATTTTTAAAATATATTTTTATATATTTTATTTTTACTATTATATTGACATTTAATTGTGATTTATGTGTTGTTTTTTGTTTTCACTATTTTTTGTTGTTGTGGTTTAATATCTGTTTTGAATTATATTTTGATTTTTTATTTATTTGACTCTTTATTGTAATTGCTATTAAGGTTTGTGTTTTCTGTGCCCTTAAATGTCGGCTTTAAATAAATGATGAGTTTTCTCATAAAAATAAAACAAAACCCAAAAAAAAGTTAATGCAATCTTTGATTTTGTTATTTTCATTGATTTCTTACCACTAAAAGAGCATAGAGTATAACACCAACAGACCAAACATCTGGCAATAAAAAAATAAATAGTTATCATTATTAAGCATTTATTTAATATTTATGTTTATATTAAAAAGTTAATAAAACTTAATTTCAAAAAATTGTATTTTGTTTAATATTAAAACCAAAAAAGCTAATTTAATTAAGTAATAAATTAAATATATCTACCCTAAAAAAATTATCTAAAACTTCATAACTAATTTAAGTGATTAATAGTAATAGTCATAAATTATTACTTTAAATATTTATTCAAAATATTTAATTGAATACAGATTTTATTAGCAAATAATAGTTTGTCATCTAATCTCATAAATAATTTTTTATGAAAAAAACATATATTCACTGAAAATATTTATATTCAATATAAAAGTCCAGAATAACTGGCGATAAGACTCCTAACTCTTTATTGAAATAAAGTGCAGATTTAAGAGGCGTTTGGACTGAAAATTCATGAATATTTTGTAATCAGTAAAGAGACGACTAAAACATCATTGCGAGAGTCCAATGGTTATTACAATCATCACAATCATCTCACATAATAATGTATAGGGACATTAGTCAAAAGGCGGAATTTTCAATATGGCTGCCTAGTGTTAAAAACATACACCATATGTATACAGTAATAATGTTTTGCCTCATAATGCACTGTTCAAAGCTGTAGACAACAACGTTATTTATAATCGAGACAGTGCCGGCCTTTGACTAATCTCACTTTATGTCCTATTATATACTAAACTATTATACATATAACATATACAGCACTACTAACACTAAAAATCAATATCAAATATGATTTATAAAAAAGTGTCAAATAAATTATTAAAAAGTGTGGCATAAAAGTAAACGTAAAGTAACAAAAAATATAAAAAACAAAATTTGCTTTTAGAGTAATCAATATAATATATAACAAAAATCAAAATATTAATAATAATAATAATATTATGTATATAAGTACTCACCTGCCTGTCGACCATCATATTTCTCGCCCTTTAAAAGATAGAGAGAGAAAATAAATATTAAAATAAAAATAAAATAAAAATATATTTATTTGTTAAGTTATATGTATTTTTATAAGAAACAATAAATATTTATTAAAACTTTTATTATTATTATAACTATTATTTAGATTACAAACTATAACTTGTATAGTAGTAATGGATTTGGGATTTCGTGATAAATGAAACACTAAAAGTATAATTCAATTATTTATAGCCATATATTAATATAAAAATATATATAATATTATTATATGAAAAGCAATATATATATAAGAGTTTTTTGAGTCAATATTTGCCAATCGGTAAAATAACATAGCAAAAATATATATAAGATTTATTATATATATGTTTTATTAAAATAATTTTAATAATAAAATATAATTTAATTTAATTTATTCGAAAATGTCTACAAATTTTATATTTGAAGTTTAATTCTCAAAAGTCATTTAAAAATTAATGATTTTATTCAAAGCCTTTTAAATTTTAAAAAGCAAACAAAATATATAATTTTATTAATTTAGTTAGTTATACAACATTTAAAATTTTTGAAAAAATATTTTATATTTTGTTTTACATATTATAAACATAATCTTTTATACTACTCCTACTCATACACTATACTAATGTGTAGCAAACCATGTTTTAGCTTTACGTAAATATTTAAATATTGTTTTATATATAAATTATATATATTTTATAATACATTATCAGTAGTTCACTGTATATTCAAAGCCATATTTTCTAGGATTAAAACTAAATATGAAAAATTACTATTCAATCGCTTGAATTGAGTTCATTTACATTTGAATTATAATATAATATTTAATAATAAATAATATATTATATGTTATGCGAGTATTAGAGCATTGATTTGGTGTTTGTTTAGCAAACTATTTTGGGAGATTCAAACATCATCTCTATAACAAACATACACTTTGTGTATATTTTAAATACACTAATAATAGAAATAATAATAGCCTTAAAATATAATTTTCCCAAAAAGCCAAGAATATATTTTTAATTATAATTAATCAGTAAATTGTTTAATCAGTAAATCAGTTTCTGGTTTTTTTTATTTTATGAAAAATTCTTTAAATTAATACTCAAAATAGTGTTAATTAAAGCCAAATTAGAGATTATGTTCAGGGAGTGAGTGTGTAGTGAGCGATGTTAGTGAGGGACCTAACACTTGAAGGTTATAATCAATGTTTTTGATTAAAGGAGCGGTTTTTTAGATGAAAAATCAAATAAACACATATTTCTCCGATGCTTTGGTATGCAATACAAGCTCTCAGGCACTGGCAATATATTGCACGACATTATATATAAAACTCTACCAAATGATTAGCATATTTTCATAATAATTCACTAACAAATTTATGGTTGTGATGTAATTTTCCCAAATCACCAGCACATACATACAAAAAAATATAGTTGTTAGATCGATATTTGCCTTTTTTACATTACAACCTAATATACAAATTTTGATTTTTATTATAAAAATGTATTTCAATTTTGTATATAAATTGGTTGGCGATTTGTTTTTTTTGAGAAATATTACATTAAGTATTACAATAAACATAACAAGAAAAATTTGTTTACCGTTATATAACTAACAAAATTATATAACAAAAATTTATTTTAATTAATACTAACTAAAAGAAATGTCATCTCATTTGTGGTCATTGGCATTTAGACTGCATTTTGCAGTTTAGGTATAAAATTTATACAATTTATATGTGAAAACAAATGAGATGTTTCTGATTATTGAAGATAATATTACTGCTAGTATTTGGCGGATGACTTTGGAGACTCAATATACTATACTATATTATACATGTATATACTTTTGGTATATCTTTTGTGGCAATAAATAGATATATACTTTGGGTATAAAGTAATTGAGTGATGACTTACTCTAATAATTTCAGGCGAAGCGTAATGAGGACTTCCACACGACGTCTCCAACATTGAGCCCTCCATCTGAAGCGAAGCCATTCCGAAGTCCGCTATTTTTATATTATTTTTCTCATCCAATAACAGATTCTCTGGCTTCAGATCCCTATGACTAGAAAGACATCAAAAAACAATTATTAGTAAAATTATTTTTTCTACTTTTTTTGTTTTGTTTTAATTATAACTTATAATATTGTATTTTAGATATGAATTTAATAAAAATCAATTTACATTTGTATTATTAATTGCATTCAAATAGAGATATAGAAAATAAATTAATATATAAATAATATGCTCCAATTCTGTCAATTATATATATAAACTTTTTCAAACATTGAAAAAAATTTAATTTAATTATATTCAAGGATCGAAACGCAAAAAATGTGCATGTGCATTTTTTTGTAGACAAAAAAATCGATAAACAAGATCATTTGTCAAACTTCTTACAGCTAAATATTTGACTTTTATATAAACTATTTTGTTTTTCTTTACTCTCAAGTATTTTATTTAAGATATTATTATAATGTAAAGGATTGCAACAAAAATATTAAAAAACTAATCAATAATTTTTTTCTAACCCAAAGTTTTTAGTGTATAGTCTATTCACTATAGAGTTATTGCACTAACAAAAAAAACAATCATTAAATTTGTCATTTTATTTGATTAGTAAATAATTTATGTAATCATATACTATATGGTTAGTGTAGTTATAGACTATATGGGAGTTCATTCAATCGAGATTTCAAATGCAATCAAATAAAGTATAAGAAGTTTGTAAGTCTTTGACATATGTTTGGTTGTGAGGTCAGGGATGTGGTGGGGAAGCGATAGGAAAACACTATAATATTGGATGACCTCATGGGGAGAGGCGATGAATAAATGTATGTTTTTTTGGTTAAATATTTATCAACAAAAACAGTGTCCATAAACTACTCCACTGCCTCTTAACCAAAATACGCTATTACTTGGACTACAGACTGCATACCAAATGTTTTGGGCAATCATTGGATACATTGTTTTCATTACAGAAGCTTATGCTCGTGGTATAAATAAAGTGCTATTTTTACTAGAAATGTATGTTTGTTTTGTTTGGGTTAAGTGTGCGCTAAGTTTGTGCCAAAGTATTTGGCTAAAACTTATTGATTGAATAGCAAATGTGTTGGCAATGAAAAAAACTAAAACTAAAAGACAAACCAAATTGAATGGCTGTGACAGAAGTCGAGGGCGGATATGATTTGTCGGAAGAAACGTCGGGCTTCTTTGGGGGTCAGCCGTCCTTTCTTTACTAAATAATCAAACAGTTCTCCACCGCATACGTGCTCCAGGATTAGGTACCTGTTTATATACAAACACAAACATACCAAGTTATTATTTATTACTTTTAATTAATAATTAAAATTTAAAAAAGTCATAACAATATCTGTCAGTGATTTGATGATCTCTCTCTCTCTCTCTCTCTCTCTCTCTCTCTCTCTCAGACTATAAGTGGGAAGTTTTTAATCACTGAAATGTATGGATACTTACAAATACTTTTTATTTTCGTATACATCAAAGAGTCCTAATACATGTGGATGCTCTATCAGTTTCATAATCGCTATCTCCCGCTCCACCTGTAAATATAAATCATATATAAATTTAAGTTAAAAATATATTGTATTTGTTTTTATAAAAAAATATATAAAAAGTAAACAATTTTTGTTGAATTAAAAACTTGTTTTCCTATTTTGAAACAAAATATACAATTTTTTTCTTAAGGTAAATAGCCAGCAAATAAATAAAAAGATATGACATTTAAACAAAAGTCAAATGAAATTTTCAGTTCAAAAATATTTTTTAAAATATTTTAAATATTTATTTTGAAAAGTAGTTTAGTTTTCAAAGTTATATACTGAAATATAACTTCACTGCAATAGTTTCATGCATTGCAGGCATTTTAAATGCTTGAATATTGCATTACATTTTAATGGTATTATATAAATATATTTATTATCATATAATTTATTTCTCAACTGTTTTTTCATTTCACAACTTTTTTATTTTAAAAAAATATATAAAACTTTTTAAAAATGTTGACTTAAAATAAGATTATTGTGAATTTAAATCATTTTATATTTATTTATTGTGATGTAGCTTTTATCATGAATATAATGGTTTTATTAGGGATGAAAAAACCAACAACTATTGCAATACAACTACATTTAAGTCTAATATACAAATAATATAAATAAATACAAAGTCAGCATAAAATACAAAATACTACTAAATTTCAAAGTCAATAAGATTTGACAGAATAAACAGATCAATAAATAAATATCAAATACAATAAATATATGTTTGATAATACAATTCAATTGACAATTAAATTAGGCTTAAAATTTACTGCAATTTTCTTTTCATACAAAAATAAATAAACAAAAATAAAAAAACTTTAAGAGTTTTTGTGATAAATATAATTAATTGTTATTTACTTTTTTTTATTATATATTATTTATTTTATGATTGAATTGACAAAATTGTTTTCATTTAATAATTTTTTATATATAAAATATATGATATATAAAATGATGATACAGTTGAGAAATAAATGGCTGTTTTGGGGGTCAATAACATTACCGATCCTATCGATGATCTACTCGTAAATGAAATCCTCACGTAATCATCATTTTTCTCTCACTATTCTGTTGTTATGTTTTACTATTATATTCACTCAAAACGACTCTATGTTTGCGTGTTTTCCAAGACTTTAATTTATGATTTTTTTTCTCTCTCTCTCTTCCCTTCCCTTTATATAACAGTGTTTTGTAGTGAATGTAGTGTTTCTGTCAAACATTTTTTTGTATTCATAACTTATGTGTCTTAACCGTAAAAAAAACTTTGGTATTTTTTTTTATCGTAAGTCATATAAATTGTAAGTCAACTATTAATTTACATTCAATGGATGTTTTATGTCCAAAATAAATATAAAATAAGTTGACCATAAATTTTTACCTAGCAAAATAAAATTGCAGGAATAGTTATTATAATCTATAACAATCTTTAAGGTCGTTAAATAAAATGATATGAAATCATTGCATATTAATATAAATGTTGTGTTTTGTAATAATAATAATCATTACATTTAACCCACATAAAAAACATTATTAAAATATAACAAGATTTTTTTTTAAAATATAATTTCATCTGTCTACTTTCTATTTAATTATTTTACAATTAATTTAATTTATATAAAAATATTATTAATAAAAGTTTTTATTTTATTGTTTTGGTCTAAACATTTAAACCTAGACAAATATTTTTTATAATGTCTGGTATATCCAAATTAATTAACTAATTTTGGTTTTTAATTTTCACAAAAATCAATTAATCATTTAAATTAATTTCATTCAAATTATATTCACATTAATTAGTTATATTTGCAAACACGCTATTTCAAAATTTTAAACAACTTTTTATATCAATGAACAACTTAGACATAAATATTATTAAGCTAATTGATTTCTTTAAAATAATTTTTTTTAATAAAAAAATAATAAAATTAAAATATTTTTAATTTTATAAATAAAATATAATTTTATAATTAAAATTAAAATATATTTAAACTAAATGTTTATAAATGTCTTACCTTTTGGAGTACACTTTCGGATAGTTTTTCGCGATTCACTATTTTGACGGCCACTTTCTTACCGCTCACACAATGCACACCCATTTTAACCAAACCTATTATCAAACCAAAAAAATATTATATAAACTAATATCAAGCTAAATAAATTATTTATTTAATAATGATAAAATTAATTATCATTTTTAATAGTAACAATAATTTTTTGTATTTAATTGTCAATGAATTTCTTTTTTGCTTATTTTGTTTACTAAGCTTTTTATTGTCTTATTTTTTTTATTAATAAATATATTTATTATTAAATATATCCACAATATAATGGGTCACTCTTTACCTAGTTTATCAAAATTACTGTCAAACATAGCAAACATATTAATATATTAAGACAATAAACGTTACAATTAATATATTTTTTATTTATTTTTTCAACCATTATTGTTACAAGTTTTAGCCTTTTTTCATTTAATATAAAATATTTTTTGCATTTATTTAGTCAAATCAGCCAAATATTTCCTAATTTTATATTATTATAATTTAATTATATTTATTATTATTATATGAAAATATATTTTTAGAAACTTTGATAAAAAAAAGTATTCAAAATATAGTAAATACTATTAATAACCCAAATAAATACAGTAAACAAATTACTACTTAAAATACAAATTAAGTTTGTATCTGGCAAATGAAATGTTGTATCAAATAATAACAATAATAGTAACAATAATAATAATAATAATAATAACTCTTTTGTTTTTTATTAATAGCAACAAAAGAAAAAAGTTTTAGTTATAATAAATTAAGTCTAAACTTTTTTTGTGTGTAGGATTATGTGGTTAACTTCAATAAAATACAATATATATAAGTATTTTAGTTTTTATTTTATTTGATATTTCAAATAATGCCTTTGAATTTGTGGTGAATAGTGAGTGTGAATAACAGTAGTATTTTTTTGGTGAATAATATTATTATAGGTTTTATGTTATGTTCAGACAAATTGTTATTATTATCTGAGGGATCGGTAAATGGGTTTCAGTTTAGGGGCTAAGAGAGAGGAGAGAGAGAGAGAGAGAGAGAGAGAGAGAGAGAGAGAAATGGTAGGGAAGAGTGTGAAAGAGAGGCTGTATAATAGGGTTCAATATTCTGGCAGTTGTTATACAGAATATACGGTACAAATGCACACAAAAAATTATGGTCTAACATAAAAATAGGAGGTAATTATGTGTTGATTTTAATCGATACATGAATTTTGTTAATTGGTCGACAACTTTATAGTAATAGTAAACACGATATCTATTTTAATTATTATTATTACTATTATTATCAGACAATTTATGTGTCGGGAGTTTGACAACATGTATAAAAACGGGTGTTCAGTGTCTCATCTCCAGTAGCTTCTCTCAAATATATGACTGTTTATTTTGCTTCAATAGTTACCCTCCCTTTTTGCAATAAACAGCTATAAATTTGTATTATATACACACAATGTACTAACTAATTTACTAGTTTGGTATTATATACATATAATATATTGGTATAGATTTTTTTCAAACATAATATAATATTATTAAGTGACATAATAATAACAAATCACTATTTAAATTATAGTATAAAACAAATAATATATATTATATTTTTTGATAAAAACAATTCAAGTGTTACTTAAAATTTAAGTCATAAATAACATTATACTTTTAAAATTTATTTGTAAGTAATATTATTTTTATAAATAATATTTTTTATATAAAATATATTTAATATATAATTATTTAATACATAAAAATATTGCTGGATATTTTTTTGTGTTTTATTTAAACATGTTTCAAATATAATAAGATATATGAGTAGGTATTGATTTATTTATAGCGCATAGAGTTCAGAAAAAATTCACATCAATATTTTATATTAGCCTGGGTGCAATTGATGCATTTTGATGCATTACATTGTCATTTGAAAAATCATATCTTGGAATCTGATTGTATGTCAAAATGGCTAAACACTGACCATACGTTTCACAACACCTGCCATACATTTTAGGCAAAACACATATCAATCAATACTTTAAATGGATTTATCTTTAGCTCTCTCTCTCTCTCTCTCTCTCTCTCTCTCTCTCTCTCTCTCTCTCTCTTTCAACTACTCTATGCATAGCTTTTGGCGATTTTGTGCTCATATATTGTGTGTTGAATGTGTTTTAGAGAACATCTCATTCATCTCTCGTCTCCTTTTTCTATCAGAAATTTATCTCTTTTCCCAACAAAAGAGTGAAAATTATTTTTAATGTCATTTATTGATTGCCAACACATTGTTACTATTGATGCTTAAAGCCATTTAAACATTTATTTTTCACACCAAATAACTCTTTATTTTTTACGCGCAGAAAAATATATAACACGTTGTCAGCAAAAGATTTACTATCATTATATCAAATAATAAGTATAATAAAAATCTTAAAAATAACATTTGTCTCACAAAAATATATATTAATAACATTTCAAAATTCACTTACATTTTTGTTTTTTTCTTTCATTTACTTTATTTCACAATAAATTTAATATAAAATTGTTATTTATATAAAAAAAATTGCATTTTCATTGATGCTATGAAATAAAATTTTGTTTTTAAACTTGTATCAAGTATTTTGAAAATTTAATATCAATTTTGAAAAATTTCTATTAATAGTACAGCAAATGGAGAAAAAATTATTATTATATTTTTATAAATATTTATATATAATTATATTTTTTATATTCAATAATAAAATGTATATAATTTAGTATAATATAAATGATATTAATATTTGGCATTCAATTGTAAATGTGTTCACATCTTAGAGACAGACGTCAATTGACAATACAATTTGAACGCAAACTACTGAACAGAAAAAGTCAATAAAAATTCAATTAAGACATCACTATATATAGTATATTAACAATATATAAATGTACGACAAATATATATATTGGCGTTAATCACTAGTTGTATGATATAATAGATATTTCCTATGGTTTGTGTTTTATATTATTTTATATTTTCTTTGTATTAAAACACAATAAATTGAGAAGTAATAAGGATTTGATTAATAGCTTTAAATGAATACAAGTAATTAATTGTATATTAATTTTCTTTATTATTATTAAACTATTGAAATTGAAATTATTATAATAATTAAATTCTGTATAAATAAATATATATTTTATATATTATTTTTAATTAAATTATTTTCTCAAAAAATTTTAATAATATTAATGTCTATTTACTTAATGTCTCGCAAAATATTTTATAAAAAAAAGTTTTTAAAAATAAACATTTAATGTTTGGATTTCCAGTACATAAATTATTTGTTAAAATCTTAAACATTATTACTTTTTGATAAAAAAAATTATCAAGCAAAACTATCAAAACATACAACTAAAAAATGGGACTAACATATTCAACGTTTGTACAAATGTAAGCTTTTTGTACGAATGTAAAAGATTAGTAATGACAAATTTAATGCATAAGAAAATTTATTTAATTTATTTGTTTGTTAAACAAGACTTCTCGTTATGTTTTAAAACTAAATGCAAACATATTTGTAGTAAATATTTATTTATGATTATGTCATTAGCTAGCACAAAATCATTTTAACGACTTATTTCAACTGTGTATTAATGATTTTAATCGTAAAATAATACAATAAAATGCACTATTTTTTATTACACTTATTTATATTTCACAAATACTTTTAATCACAATAAAAGCAAAACTAAACATAAATAAACTTTATATAACTTTATATTACTTGTAAAATAAATCGATACAAAAAACAAGACATATAAAAAAGGAGAGAGCAAAAAATAGCCGGATAAAAAAGTAGTGAAATAGTGATAACCAGTATAAAAAAATATTGGCCAAAAAACCTGAATGATAGTCAAGAAAACAATACTTTTTCTTAAGCAAAAAAAAATTCTTGACATTATGTCAACTCCCAGTTCAACTAAACTCCCGGTCAATCCTCCCCAAAGACAGATGAGACCCTCTCTCTCTCTCCCATCTTTGCCTGAAAATTGGTTGTATTTTTCAATTTTTCTGTCTCGTTGTTGGTGTTGCTCTTCAACCACCAAAAAAATAAAATCGATTTCAAATAAATAGAGATTTTGCTCTTTCTTGCTCTCTCTCTCTCTCTCTCTCTCTCTCTCTCTCTCTCTCTCTCCCATCTCTCTCATCAATGTTGT
>JAQIWK010000922.1:0-12651 GCA_034695265.1 Dissorhina ornata | reverse complement strand
ATATCTTAGCGATGATGGTGTCCAACAATGATAAACACATCAATAGTTTGGATGATTTAATTGACAATAAATTAAATGTTATATTAAATAGATATAGTTATGAGTATATAACCATGAAACAAGTAATATATTAAATATTTAATTAATATTTTACAATTAATTTTTTTAATTAAAAATTTATTTCAATAGGAAAAGTGGAGTTTACTTAAAAAGACTTTAATTCAAAGGGAAAAGTTTATTACAATATTACAATTTGAAACAATATTAAAATTGTTTTATAATAACAGTGTAATTATTGAAAACAATTGGTGTACCGACAATTTGGTCAGGTTTTATAGCCAATTACGGTTAAGCCGTACCGCCGGTAATGGATCTATTGTATTGAGTGGTTTACCCGTAACCAAACGGCTGGCCCAACCAATTAAAGATAAAATCTCAAAATTATAATTATAATTATTAAAATTTTAAAGTATTTTAATTAGTTTTATAATTGATTGCATTTTATAGATATGTAAATATGGTTGAGTCGGCGATATACCGGCAAAATTTTATTAAGTATTTGTTTGAAAATAATAATAACCGTAACAATAGTCATGTCAACAAATTTAATGATAATAACTTTACAAATATTACACTCAAAGACATTGTGTTTAACATTTATATTGTATTTATGGGAACTATTATAACAATTTTAGTTTTAGCTCTTGAATTAATTAAGTTTCATGCTAAACAAATTAGCCAGTATATTTTAAAATTTATTTTAAACAAATTTAAAATAAAACTATAAACTAAACATAAACCAAACTAGTAAAGCCTTGTTTTAAAAGTATGAGATAAAAAATTTATATTGTTATTTATTTATAAGTAATTTAATTAATTAAAAATTTTGTAATCTGTATAAAATACTTTTGTAAATTGACACAATAATTAAATAATTTAATGCTAAAATTATAATTATAATTAAGTTATTAAAGTTAATTTTAGTTTTATTCAATAATATTTTTATATGTTTTAAAAGAGCTGGCAAAATTATAAGTAAATAAAAAGAACCTGATAAATACTACAAACATCTATAAATTAAAAATAAATTTTGATTATAAAATTAAAATAATTAAATATCAATTAAAACATACGGTAAAAGCTGTCCGTTTAGTCAAAACAAATTGTTGGCCACAACTGAACCCAATTAAGTAACGGGTGTTTCCCAACCGATACATAGCGTTCATTAACTATTTAATTAGTAATTTTAAAATTATAATATAATTAAATTAATTGATTAATTAGGCAAACTTTACATTACTTTAATTTTGCTTCTAACTGTTGTAAAATAATTAAATTTAATAAATAAATTATAAAACAATTTATACGTTTCATTAGACTTGTCATTGATTTTAGCTGTTATTAAATTAAGACTCAATAAAGTAATTAAAGCTGAAATGTCCATGTAAAAAATAATCAAATAAGCTAGTAATTGAACTTGCTGAAATAATAAAATATGTGTTGTTAACAAACAAAAGGGTATTAAAGTGTAGACAATATTTAAATAATAATATTTCCAAAACTCATTACAACTGTTTGTTGTAAAACATATTTTGTCTAAAAGTTTACATAAATCTTGAAAGTTTTGATTTTTAATAAAAACTTTTGAATTAATTTCATGCCTTAAACGTGTATTAAATTGTTTAAACAATATTTTACAATAATAACAAATAATATAATAATATAATGCACAATATATAATAGGCAAAAACATTATATATTCACTATAATATAATATTAGTGTTAAAAAGCCATAACTTATGATTTGATTAAATGTCATCAATTTGTACACGGCTAATATTGAAAAGACCAAGGCAAATAAATATGTAAGTATAAATAATATATTTATACATTTACAAATAAGATTAACACGCTTGTAAAATTTTTTAATTAATTTACTATTATATAAACCAATTGTGTAATAAGGTTTTAAACCACTTAATACATGGATGATATCAAACCATTTATAATTACCATTTGTATTCATAATGTATATGAGTTTAACGGCTAGTAATGCTATCAAACACATGGCAATGTATGTCATTTCAGATATACCACCAACATATTGTACTAAATCAAAGTAATACCAAGGTAAATAATTATTTTTTGACATAATAGTGTAAACCATATTACGGATAAATACGGATATTATGATTAAATACAATAAAATTGTTTTTAATTTTTGTTTTTTATTAACAATTTGTTTATTAACATTGGGACTGTCTTGTGATGTATCGTATCTATAAAATATCCAATATTTATATAAAATTAAATCTAAATTTTTGATAAACATAGTGTTATTACAAACAATTTGTAATTAATTATAAATTATTTATTATAATAATTTGTGTACAAGAATAATTTGTAGAAACATATTTCAAATAATATATTTCTATCAAATAATTAAAACTTTATAAATAGTTTAAACATTTTATGACGTTACATTAATTTTATAAATAAAATATAAAAAAAATTAATATCAAATTTATTTTGTAAGTATTTTTAAATTATTTTGATATTTAAGTGATTTTTAATGCGAAAATATATATACATTTAACAAAATAAATATTATATTTAAATTATATAAATGTTTTATTTTAAAATAAAATAATTATTTCTTTTTAGTTGAAATACTTGTTGTCCAATAAGTTTATTTGTATAAATATTTTGAGACAAATTGTTATACAATTTGCTGAGAAATGCATGCAATTTGTTGGCCCCCGACGTGACCGTTGAGGCCGTTATTATAATGAATAAAAATAGCGTTACATTAAATATAGTGACATAAATAAAACATACTTTAACTAATAATACCATGGGATAAAATACCGAGATATACACCAACAATACATTCATTATACCAAAATTAAGCCATATAGACAACAAATACTTAGACCAATAACTACTATCGTAATCATCAATATCTTTAAACAACATGGTCAACTCGGTAATTATCATTATAATAAAACTATATTGACCTTGCTTATAAAATTGATAATATTTCTCACGTGTTAAATTAAACCTAATATTAATATATTTACAAATAACATATAAATATAAAAGTTGATAAAATAAAATGTTCCAGACATAATAAACATATGCACCAAACAATAGGGCATTGGGTATACCGTAAACAATTGCATTGAACCAGGTCGATTTTAAAGCATAAACTATAGGTATTTGAACAATTGCCGTCACCCATATCCAATATGTATTGTGGTAATAAGTAGCTTGGTAAGCTAGTTTAATTTGTTCTGCAAATTTGACTATTTCTAGCCGATTTGTTAGGCCAACCGATTCAGGTGATCGTAAACCCGACAACATTTCAAATATATTCATAAACTCAAGTTTATAACTATTTTTATTGATAATATAATTAATGATCTGGGTGGTTAGCGCCCAATTAGACAATGGTATTAATAGTAGCGCATAATGGGGTCCAATGCCAACCAAATAACCATAATCACCAAGTAATATATGAATGAAGGTACTTTTGCGGTACATTAATAAGACGATTATTTTTTGTACCAAGAACATATTTAGTATTACAAATACAATTAATGGGTTATTGAAAAACTTTCGTCCATGTTTTAATTGATTTGTTTTGAAACCAAAACCGTATCTATAAAAAACATTATTAAAATCATTTATAACTAAATTTTTGGGCAACAGTTCATTTATAAAAATCTTTCTTGGTGACATTTTTAAAAATATTTTTTTTGTTTATAATTTATAAAATAAAATATTTATAAAATATTTATAATATTTATTTGATGACGGTTGAATAAATGTATGAACAGGCGTTTATTTATAAATTTTTATTTTATTCAAATAAATATCTATAAATATATTTAAATTTATTGTGTAAACATTTTTATTAATAAAACTTAATGAACCAAATATATATTACAATATAGTAAATATAAATAATATTGCTTGGCAACAAATTAATATACATAGTGTGTATTGAAATATAATTGAAATATATTTTAATTAAAAAATATTATTACTATAAAAATTATAGAGTGAAATTTTTTTAATCATAATTACTTGTTTCATAATCATAATAAACTAAAATTGCTATAAATCTAACATAAGTTATGTTAATTAACTGTTAACTGCAATGTTCAAGTTATAACTATATTAAATAACTACTTTTACATAAGAGAAAAAACTTTTTCATCACACTATAAATATATTCATTAAAATAAAAATATGTAATTAGCTAATTAAAATTATTATTTCTACTAACTTTCCATACTAATTAAATTATAAATTTATTATTAGATAAAATAATTAGATAATAATAATGTTCAAACACATTAACAAAACAATACAAAATTATATTTATATCTAAAATAAAATACAAAATAAGGCTATAAACATAAAATAAAATAACATTTCAATTAAAACTTTAGAATTTAATAATAATTGTCAATATATTTTGCTATTTTATAAGAGTTTGCAAATTTATGTGTTATAATAAAAAAGCGAATACATATTATAAACATCTGTAACAAAACAAAAATTATAAATTAATTTTATATAAATTTAAATTAATTTTTAAAATTAATACAAACATTAAATGCAATCCGTTTAGTCATTACAAATTGATTTCCACAACTAAAGCCAATTAAACGGTGTTTATTAGTCATATATGACATACAGTCGGATAACTTGAATAACAAAATAAGTTTATAACTTTATATTACTTAAAACTTAATATACACTTAAACCTCTGAATTGCATTATAGATCATGATTTTAAAATAAATTTTTATTGGAAGTTGCATATAAGGGTTAGTGACAATAACTTATTGCAATTCAAAACTTTAGATATATTGAATAAAATACCTGGATTTTATGTTTATAAGATACTGTCCGATTGTACTTGATCATTAATAAATAAAATAATTTATGCGACTTAAATGCTTGACTATTAATGGCAGCTGTAATTAAATTAAAACCTAATAGCGATACAATTAACGATATATTTAAGTAACCAATTACAACAAATCCTATAAAATTAATATCTTGAAACAATAAAATATGTGACGTTAACAATGCCCAGGGTATTAAAATATAGCAAATACACTGATAAAACCATTTCCAAAATTTATTACAATTGGCAATAATCTTGCAAGTTTTACTTTGATTTTTGAATAAGTTTAAAATTAAATATTTATCAATAAATGCCTTGGTAGTAATTATATTTTTAATTTCAAAATTATATTGAACTAATAAAAGGCGACAATAATAGCATATAATATAGTAATAAAGTGAAATATAAAATACTGGATGAACTACAATAAACATTTGCCAATACAATACAATTGCTATTAAACCATAGATTAAAATTTCCCGTAAATTCATCCACATATAAACCATACCAAATGCATATAATACAACAGCAAAATAAGTCATTATTAAAATATAATTAATAAATTTATAAAATAATTTAATTTGCTTTACAAATTTATTAATTAATATTGGATTAGTTAATCCAATGCTAGCGTATGGCTGTAATCCACTTAAAGCCTGTATAACACAAATCCATTTATAATCCAAAATATTGTTATTCATTAAACAAAGTAAACATAAAGTTAATAAAGCAAGCAATACAATAGCCAAGTATGACATCTCGGTTATACCACCAACGTATTGGATCAAATCAAAATAGTAAAGTGGCAAGGTGCCATTAGTTGATCCAATTATATAAATACTATACCGTATTATTGTGGATATAGTTAATAAAAATAATACAATTGTTTTTAGTTTATTATTATTAAGGTTACAATTGTTATTGTTATTATTTGAAAAACTAAATTCATCTTTATAAGAAATCCAATATCTTGATAAAATTAAATTTAAATTTTTAATAAACATTTTTACAGAAATTTATAAAAAAAATTATGTGTTTAACAATTAGCATCTACATTAAATTTTTATTAATAAAATTATTTCTTTTATTATTTTTATAAATAATTAAATATCAATTATAATGTTTATAACACGGAATAAACATTATTGGTAACGTTTACACGCACGTTTATATTATTATATAAATAATCACTAATTACTAAATACAAAAACAACTAATTACAATTTAATATCTACTTATAAATTTTAAGTAAACATTATATGAGAAATGTTTAAATATATAAAGTTATAAATAAGTTGACTAATAAAATAAAGTCACTTAATTTAGCAAATAATAAATTTTACTGTATTTTACTAGTTTATAATTTATATTAGAAATATAACAATTAAATAAATACTTGATTGTTTATTTTATATTTTATTGTAGTTGACATTTTTAAAAGTTTTATAAAATTAATACAATGTAAATTTAATGTTGTTTATTGATTAAAACTATAAATTAATTTTTATAGTTTGTATAATTAATGAATTAAAACTTTAATTTTATTTTAAATAATGAACTAAATTATAATTTCTTGTAATTTATACACAAATAGCAATTAATTACAACTAGAAGATATAATATACAACAATAAAATATAATTATTAATCAAATAATTTAAATAAACATACAATTAATTATTACTAGAATAATTACAAGTCTGGCTTAATTATAAGTATTATAAAACCTAATTAATGTTTACAATAGACTTTTAAATAAGTAAAAACACGTTTTTAAATGTCTTATATGAAAATTTATAAAAATTACTATAAACAATTAGTTAATTTTAAGTATTTATTTTAATTAATAATTGTTACTATATTTTGTTAATTTATAAGAATTTGCAAATTTATGTGTTATAATAAAAAAGCGAATACATATTATGAACATCTGTAACACAAAAATAAAATATCAAAAATTAGCAAGTTATAAATCAATTTAAATATAAATTTTGTTAAAAAATAATACAAACATTAAAAGCTATGCGTTTAGTCATTACAAATTGATTGCCACAACTAAAGCCAATTAAACGGTGTTTATTAGCCATATATGACATACAGTCGGATAACTTTAATAACAAAATAAAATTAATATTTAATATACACTTAAACCTCTGAATTGAAATATAAACTAAATTATCTACAGACTTTAAGGATTCTTAACAGGTTAAAAGGTTTTTGATATAATATATTGAATATATTACCTTGATCTTATGTTTATAAGATATTGTCCTATTGTGCTTGATAAATAATAAATAAAATAATTTATGCGACATAAATGCTTTGCTATGAATAGCACCTGTAATTAAATTAAAACAAAATAGCGATAATATAACTGAAATATTTAAATAACCAATTATAACAAATGCTATCAAATTAATATCTTGAAACAATATTATATGGGATGTTAACAATGCATAGGGTATTATAATATAACAAATACACTGATAAAACCATTTCCAAAATTTATTACAATTGCCAATAATCTTGCAAGTTTTATTTTGATTTTTAAATATGTTTAAAATTAAATATTTATTAATAAATGTTTTGGTATTAATAATATTATTTATATCGTTATTAAATTGAACTAATAATAGACGACAATAATAGCATATAATATAGTAATACAATGAACAATAAAATACTGGATGAACTACAAGAAACATTTGCCAATACAACACAATTGCTATTAAACCATAAATTAAAATTTGTTTTAAATTCATCTTGATATAAACCATACCAAAGGCATATAATATGCTAGATAAATATATCATAACCAAACCATAATTTATAAATTTATAAAATAATTTAATTTGTTTAACAAATTTATGAATTAATGTTGGATTAGTTAACCCAATGCTAGCGTATGGCTGTAATCCACTTAAAGCTTGTATAACACAAATCCATTTGAAATCCAAACTATTATTATTCATTAAACATAATAAACATAGTGTTAGTAAAGCAAACAATACAATAGCCAAGTGTGTCATCTCGGTTATACCACCAATGTATTGGATCAAGTCAAAATAGTAAAGTGGCAAAGTGCCATTAGTTGTTTTAATTACATAGATACTATACCGTATTATTGTAGATATAGTCAATGAACATAATGTAAATGTTTTTAATTTATTATTATTAAAATTAAAACTATTATTATATAAATGACTTTGTTGACATAATTCACTTTTACAAGATATCCAATACCTTGATAACATTAAATTTAAATTCTTGATATACATTGTTTCAGATATTTATATAAAATATTTATAAAATAGTTTTTATATTGAGATTTAATATAAGTAAATTTATTACTATAATTTTTACTATTAATTTTATATTTACATTAATATTTATAATATGATAATTAGTTTATATCATTAAATAAATTATCACTAATTATTTAAAGAAATAAATATTTGCATTATAAAAAATAACATTTAAATAAATATTTATTGTTCATTTTAAGAAAAACTTATATATACGTATAACTTATACTTTTAAAATGTAATATAAAATTCACAAAAGTTTTATAAAATTAGAAAAACTACTTCTATTTATTAATAAATTGTTTATATAATTAATGTATTAAAAATACAGTTTTATTATAATGTATATAATATATAATGTATATCTAATTTATTATTATAATAATTAGTTACAACTAAAAATAGTTAAAATAAAATATTGTAACAAATAAAACAATTTAAATAAACAAACAATTAATTATCATTAGAATACTTAGAAGCCTGTATAGAATTAGCCAGTTTATGAGTAAATAGAAAAAATCGTATAAACACAAATATTACCTAGTTTAAAATGAAAATATTTATAAATTAAATTAAAAAACAAAATTTTAACATAAAATAATTTTATAATAAAAAACATAATTAGTAATAAATTTAAAAACAAACTGTAAAGGCTTTTTGTTTTGTCATTATAAAGAGGTTGCCACAACTAAATCCAATTATTTGATGAGTATTGCCCACCCGGTTCATCGAGTTTATTAGCTAGATCAAATTATATTAATTAAGTATATAAATCAACAAAATAATTTCAATATTGAGTTAGAATATCTAGTAATTATAAATATATTTTAAGCATGTTAAAATATTAAAAATAATATTATGGCTCGAAGTTTGAATGAACCGGACAATGGAGTTGTTAATAGTATTATAAAATTTGTAATTAAATTTAAAAAGTTATATAAAATTATAAAATATTCAAAAGTATACATACATTAAATTTTGATTTAATAGTTAAATGTTTACTAAATTTAAGTAATAATTTATATATTAATTTATATGATTTGTTTGACTCGACATTAATTGAAGCCGTAATTAAACTTAAACATAAAAGTGATGCCAATAACGATATATTGACTAAAATAATGATTAAAAATGCACCAAAAAATAATTTTTGAAACAACAATATATTAGACGCCAACAAAAGTAATGGTATTAATGAATAAAACACAACCAGGTAATAATATTTCCAAAATTCATTATAATTATCCAAACTATTACAAATAAAATGGTGCTGGCTAACCAGTTTATTTGCAATTACAATTTTGTTGTTTTTATAGTTTATCAACAATTTGTTAATTAAATTTTGATTAAACTGTTTTAAAATTTGTTGACAAAAATAACAAACAATATAATAATATAAAAAACAATAATAAATAACTGGGAATACTGTAATTACCAGGGTTAGATACACTAAACCACTGAAAAGGCCATAAATTAATATATCAAATAAATTCATTGACATTAATAGCGTTGTTATTATGAAAAATATACCAAATAGATAGGAAAATTGTAATAAATGTCTAATTATTTTGTAAATTAAATTAATTTTATGCAAACATTTGTTTTTGATCAGTGTATCATATAAACCAATTTGTGCCCAAATATCAGGATCATTCAATCCACGAATTATTTGCATCCATTCGTAGTGATGACCATGGTTCATTATAAATATTAAATTTATAGCTAGTAATGTCATTATAATTACAAATATATATGCTAATTCAACAACACCCTTAACAGCGTATTGAATTATTTCAAAATTATAAACAGCCAGGTAACCTTTGTCAATCATAACTAGGTATAATGTGTAACGAGCTAGACAACTTATTAAACTTAATACTAAAATTAATATTTTAATTTTTTGTTTTAATTGTAGTTTTCTAGATACTTTAATATCCAAAATATTGTATTTATATAAAATCCATTGATTAAATAGTACCATGCTCATGTTTTGTTTAATCATATTGTATTTTTAATAATAATACAGCAAAATAAAATTAATTAGTTTTATATTTAAACAAAAAATAAAACAAATTTTATAATTAATTAATTATATTTTTAGTATTAAAATTTGTAAATTATTGTTTTGGGTTATAATATTTACCAGAATATGTTTTATCAAGTTTAGATTGTTTTATGTTTAATAATAATTGTTATTGTTAATAACTAGTTTTAACTAGTTAAAGTAATAAAATATACAATTAAAATGAACGAGCACAAGTTTTCATATAACTTATTTATTTGATAAAATATAAAATAATATTTTAAATGTATTTTATAATTTAATATAAAAACAATTAATAATACAATAAACCAATGATACAAAATATCATATTATACTAAATTGATAATTTATAAATTATTTTCTATTTATAATTAAATAATAATCATTGAACTATCATTGTTTATTTAATATATTATAATAATATTTACAAACATATAAAACATTAATTAATTTAACAAAACTTGGTATTGAAATATCACAAAACAAGATATTATATATTAAATAATTATATTTTATTATAAAATAAAAATAAATAAATACCTTTGGGATAATTGTAATTGTTAAAATAAATTACAACTTTAATTATGCCTTAAAATAATTAGTTATATAATTAGGTTTTGCAGAATTATTTAAATAATTATATTTTGTAATTTTTATTTTTTGAAATTTTTAATTTAAATTTTTAACTTATTTTGTTTCCAACGATTCAACAAATTTATGCGTAAATAAAAAGTAACGAATGAATATAATAAACATCTGAAATATAATTATAAATGTATTAAATTATAATTATAACAAATAAATAAATAAAATTAAAAATTAGTAAAAAATAATATATTTGAAAAGTTTATTATGTATTTACAGTAAATGCAGTTTTCTTAGTCATTACAAATTGATTGCCACAACTAAAGCCAATTAGATAATAATTATTGCCCACAATATTCATACCATTTAGTAACTAATTATATAATTAAATATAATTTATTAAATAAATTTACAAAAAAACAAAATATTTCAATACAGTGAAAAGCAAGCAAAAAAGCAACGCGTCACTAGTTTGATATGACTGTGATTGGCTGTATGGTCTTAAGGCCGCATCACAAAACATTATAGCCTATTATAGTAATTGCAAACTAATGACACATTGCCTTTCGCTTTCTATTCATTATACAATATTGTATACCTTAAACTTGTCGGCAACTTTCAAAGCAATATTGTATTTAATAAATATTTTAATAAATAATTTATAAGACTTTGTGGCCTCACTATTGACCGACGCTGTAATTAAATTAATACACAAAAGTGTAAATAGAAATACAATAACCGTAAACAATGTGACCATAAATGAGTAGAGCATTAGCCGCTGAAATAGTGCCAAATGTAACGAAATTAATAGTAACGGTATATATGTATAGCAAATGGAAAAGTAGTATAATTTCCAAAACTGGTTGTAATGAACTAAATCACGACATATTTGATTGTGATCTCGACATAAATTCATTAAATAATCGCTTTTTATAAATAGTTTACGTTTTAATTCATTTTCTAATCTAATATTAATTTGTTTTAATCTGGTTTCACAAAAATAGCAAACAATATAATAGTATAGAAAACAATAACAAATAGTTGGCAGTATAGTGACCACGCTTAACATATAAATTAACCCGGCTATTACCCCATATACAACTTTTTCAAAACTATTTATTGACACATAAATTGTGGTTATTGTATATAAAAATGCAAATAACAAAAAATATATAATAAAATAATTAATTAATTGTTTAACAAATTTAATCCGAAATATCAATACTCTAACCAATAGTCTATCATTTAAGCCTATTTCGTAAAATAATTTATGGCCACTTAGTGCCTGGATAATTTTATACCAATCCATGCAAATTGCATTATTATTATTCATTATGTAAACCAATCTAATGGCTAATATAGTCATAAATAGTGTTGACAAATAGACCATGGATACAATGCCACCAAAATACTGTACAATATCCATGTAATAATTGGGTAGTCGGCCATTTTTTGATTTGAATAGATAAATTACCAGTCTAATAATACATGTTAGTAAGATAAATATCAATAAAAATGTTTTTAATTTTTGACGCCACTTTTTAGTGGTCGATACTTTTGGAAGTGAGTATACATTATATTTATAGACAATCCAATAATTAAATAATAATAAATCCAAGTTTTTAATAATCATTTATTATTATTAAATTGTATTAAATATAACTATATTCAATGTTTAACAATTGAACAATGTCAATAACAATGTTAATTTAATTTTTTATGTAAATACAAATAAATATAAGTTAAATAATAAATATATAAATATTTAATAAATATTTATATTATTATAGATTTTCAA
>JAQIWK010000921.1:0-12659 GCA_034695265.1 Dissorhina ornata | reverse complement strand
AATTAAATAACATCGCGAGCTCATTTGCATATCTAATTGTCAAGCCATCGGTCATTAAGATAAAGTGTATTAGAGATTTGTAATTAACGGTTAATTCAAAACAAATATTAATCTATAATCTGTAAACAGTAATTAAATTATGTATCAATTAAACAAATTTATTAATCGACACTTGATTTATACACCAATAATAGCAACCCTATCGGCAATTAATGGCCATTTATTGTACAAAAAATATCAAAACCAATGCAAACAAATGAGACCAAAGTTTATGATTAAATCAGTCGCTCTATTGAATGGATACCAAAAAGATGACAAAAGTTATGATGAAATTAATGAACAATTATTGCGAAGTTTTGTCAGAGTATACAGAGTTATTATAAATACTCCAAATGGCAGTGTTCAGGGAACCATAGGCACTGGTATTTGTGTTTTACCCGGATATATACTTACCAATTGTCACGTCGCTTTAGGTGCTCATGGATTGTTGTATATTGAAGGTTATTATAGAAACAACCATGGTGATATTACAGGTACCGGTATTTTAACTGATGGATCGCGCGGTGATGTGGTTTACGCTGAGCCGGGCGTAGACCTGGCACTCATACGCTTGACTAAAGATCCGCATCAATTGAACGCACTTTTGGCCGCAGAGTTTGAAATGACTGTAAAAACGGGCGAAACATTGGTAGCGATCGGTAATCCAGGAATTGATTATAGTTTTTCTGACGGTATAGCTATAGATGTCTGCCGTAATGGTCGCTATTTGTTCAACAGTCTTTATAATGACCCTGATGCTAGACATTTGATTCACAGCTGTTCACTTGGCAAAGGCTTTTCGGGCAGTCCGTTGTTGAATATGAAGGGACATGTAGTGGGCATTAATTGGGGCACTAGTTATGGAGGAAATGCTAATTATCGTATCAATTGTGCCACACCTACGACAGTCATTGCAAGTAATGACTATTTTACTATCAATAATACTGTAATTCATTAAAATTTTTGTTTTAATTTAATTTATAAGGATTTATTGAAAATAGTTTGAAGTATACAAAGGAAGACAAACATTTGTATAGAGAAATAAAATCATTAGGAGTGGTAGTCAAGCCATACAATCGTGAAATACAACAAAAAGTTTGTAAATTAAAAGATTATCAAGCATTTGGTCCAAACATTTATGAAGGACTAATTGTTTGTGATTTATTATCTACTACACAGTAATTATATTGATATTTATTGTTCATTAATATTTAAATATAAATTTAATTATTATATTGTGTTTTAAATAGTAATGATATGAAACGGTTTGATGTTATCGTTGAAATCGGTGGACATAAAGTTAATTCAGTGGATAGTTTGAGAAATTGTCTAAATAATTGTAATTGTGATCAAGTATTGACCGTAAAAGTAATTAGAAATTTCGATATAAATTCAATTAATTTAAATGTAAAATCACAATTAGTTGAATGTGGAGTTATATAAATAAATACATCTTTAACATACATGCAACTTTGGTAACATTAGTACCAAGTTATATAACGTAAAAAAGAAATTTTTATAAAATAATTAAATATTTGACAAATGTATCAATTTTTTAATTCCCATTATTCAATATATGTTTTAACTAAATTTAGCCTAATGAAGACAGTCAAATTTAGCTGTAACAACATCAAGTAATTATTAACCCTTTTTTGGTCAAATTATATTAATTTAAATTAATTTAAATAAATAAAAAACAAAACAAAACGGCAAGGGTAGTTTTATTAGATATAAACTATTGCTTATATAAATACAGTAATTGTTTAACATTTAAATCTTATCTAACATTATATAATGCTAAATGTTAAACAACCTTATTTACTAATAAATTAAGTACTTTTAGAGTGCAAATAAACACTTGTGATTCAAACATGATAAAATTAGTACATTTATAAATTGAATTAAATACATTACAAAAGTCTAAACTATTATATAATTTATATAATGCACTAACAAAACAAAATTATTAAAAGTTTATTTAATTTGTATAACAAATAAATTATTCGAAATAATACTATAATTGGCCTTATAAATTATAAAATACGGTTTTATGTTTATCTTGTTAAAAAGAAATTTATAAAGTCGTAATCAAGTATTGTTTATTAATTAATAAGTTATTAATAATAACTTATTATATAAATATAATTATAAAAATATGTTACCAAAACAAAATTAAATGAATTATCAAATATTTTAAATTAAAATATTAAAATTTTTAATTTGTTTAAACATTTTATACCAGGTCCATTTGTAAAAAGACTTGATTTTGTATACATTGTGTATAAAGTTTGTAATATGTGCAAGATAAGCTAATAGTTCAAGGATAATTGTTCCCAGTACCTCAGTAACTATACCGGCTACAGTGTGTTACATTAATATATTTAAAATTATAAACTACTGCTAAAAACTATATATATTTTTCTTTCAACTCTAAAAATTTCTTAAATGACTATTTTTAGATTATATTCAAGTCTTTTTTTTAATTAATTATTTTGATAAAATTTAAAAAAAAAGTTTTTTGTCAGATTAAAATCACATTTACACAAGTCTTGTTAGTTTATTTAGTTGAAGTGTAAAACCAAGTACAATAAATAGTTTAATAATATTATTAGATTAAAAACTAACTTACGTATAATATTTCTATTTGTGATAAGAACAAAAAATACACAATTAGTTTTTAATATATTAATTGGATACTCTGTATATTATCATTGATAATTTATTATTATCTACAAAAGGCAAATATTGTGGTATAAATAGCAAACAATGAATAGGTTGGCATTGAACAAGTTAGTTTCATTCAGTTAACTTGGTGTTTGAATACCATATATTTTTACAGTATATTTATAAATAATTTTTGTATAACTTTTCGAAATATCAGTAAAATGTCTAAAACTTATAAAAAATTATCTGTTATTAAAGTTACTCAAAACTTTCGTGAAGCTGTCCAAATAGTTGACGTACCACTTGTACCTCCTGGTGATGATCAGATCCTATTGAAGACAATCTATGCCGGCGTCAACGCCACTGATGTGAACATAACGGCCGGCCGTTATTTCACAGATGGAAAGTTGCCCTTTGATATTGGACTTGAGGTTTGGTTTGTTAAATGTTTTTTAGACAAAATTAAAATTGCAAATTAATTTAACATTAGTTTTAACAATTAATATATTTTAAAGTTTTAATAATTTGTATTTAATAATTTTATTTGTTAATAAACTGAAGGCTTTAGGTGTGATAGAAGGTGTTGGCAAGAATGTGACCACCCATAAAGTTGGACAACCGGCCATCGTGTTTGGTGTGGTTCCTCGCGCTTACTCTGAATATATGGTTAATTATAATATAATTAAAATGAAATATTTTTGTAAATAATTTATAATTTTAAATGTAATCTAAAGTACGCCAAACCCGAGGAAGTCATTCCTGTTCCGAGTCTGAAACCCGAGTTTATATCACTATTAGTGTGCGGTTTGACGGCAACCATTGGTTTGGATGAAGTATTGATTTGTTTTATTTGTTATAAAAGTTATTTAATTGATTTGGCTTTTCAAAGGCTGGACGCATCAAAGCGGGCGATAAAGTATTAATAACGGCGTCGGCCGGCGGTACTGGCCATATAGGAGTTCAATGGGCCAAACAAAAGGGTTGTTATGTTATTGGTATGACATCCTCCGATGAAAAGGCCAAATTGCTAAGAGAGTTGGGATGCGATCGAGTGATTAATTATAAAACTGAAAATTTGGATGAAGTTTTAACTAAAGAATATCCCGTATTATCTCAAAAGCTTTTAACTTTGATAATATTTAATTAAATTCAAATTATTCATTATATTTGTAGAAAGGAGTGGATGTTATTTGGGAAACAATTGGTGGACAAGTATTTGAGACATTATTTAAACATTTGGCACCGAAAGGCCGTTTTGTAGTGGTGGGCGGCATTAGTGGCTACAAATCAGATGGTTTTCCCGATGTCAGAGTGGCTAATCTTCCGACTAAAGTATTTAAATTGAAATGTTATATAATTGATTATATTAATTACTTTTATTTTGTTCAAAGCTATTAATGGGAAACCAGAGTATGACTGGTTTTCTGTTGACGGGTTGGAGCGATTTATTTCCCAAATATTTACCCAAATTGATTGGAGACGTTGTGAGCAATAAATTGAGAGTTGTTTTAGATTTTGGCCAAAAGTCGGCCGAAGGAGAGTTCAATGGCATTGATTCGGTGGTGAGAGGGGTTGAGGTGAATATCATATTATAATTTAATTTTGAATTTATTTATAATAATTTGTTTATAATAGCATTTACATTCGGGCAAAAATGTTGGCAAAGTTGTCATTAAATTGCAAAACGCATAATTCAAGACATTTACTGTCTAATTTAAACTTTTTAAAATAAAAATTGAATTTAACATTTGAAAAATGTATTAATTTATTATTAATAATAATAATTGAAATCAATTAAATTTTATTATCTCTATAATAGTTGTAACACTTTTATAACATTTTATTACACTTTTATAATATTTTATTAAAACATTTTGTTATTTTAAATATATTGCATTTTAATTTTTAATTTATCTGAATGATACTTTTGAAACTTGTCTAAATTAGTATATCTTATTTTTAACAATTTATTTTTTTAATTGCAAATCGCTTTTTTACAAATATTAATATTTTAAATAATATACGCTTTTTTGCAAATATTTTATAATTTATAAACAATTTGCAATTAATAAATAAATAATGAAGAAATTAATGAAAAATAGTACTACTTTTGAATGAAGGTTATTTAGTTGTACTCACAATTATTGCAATAAATGTTTTATTATAAACGACCGAAACGACCATTTATTTTGTTTTTATCATAAAATAACAAATCTTTTTAGATATTATTGTTTTATTATTTTATATAAATACTGTTTTATAAATAAATTTAATAATAGTTATAAATTATAAAAATTCTGTTATATTTTTGTAAATTTAATTTTTCTATTAATATTTGTTTTTCTAGTATTAAACAAATTAATTTTAAAAGCTTTATAATAAATGGCTAAAACATTTAAAAAGTTATCAATAGTTAAAAAGTCGCCAAATTTTAGAGAATCAGTTCAAGGGATCACTGAAACACTTGTGCCGCCACTCGACCATCAAATTTTGGTGAAGACTATCTACGCCGGTGTTAACGCCACTGATGTTATCACTCATGAATTTGGGGGTCAAGGCGTTGGATATGAGGTTTGAATTGATTGGTTGTTATTTTTTGGTCAAAAAAAACAAAATATTTATTTATTTTATTATTTTCTACAATTAATATATGAAGGCATTGGGAATTGTGGAGGCGTTGGGCAGCAATATTACTGATTTGAGTGTTGGCCAAAATGTCTTGTTTTTATTTCAAGATTATAATTTTAGAGCTTACTCTGAATATATTGTTTGTATATTTAACATAATTTTTTGTGCAAGGTGTAATCAAATTATTCAATAGTATGCGAAACGAGATGAACTAACACCAGTACCAAGTCTTCGGCCAGAGTTTTTGGTATTACCCGTTTGTGGCTTAACTGCTAGTATTGGATTAGATAATGTATAATTTAGTTTAATTTAATTTAATTAAATTTGCTAAAAGTTTCAATTAAAGGCAGCATTCCTTAAAAAAGAAGATAAAGTGTTGATTACAGCTTCGGCCGGCGGTACTGGCCATATAGCTGTCCAATGGGCCAAACGGAAGGGTTGTTATGTTATAGGAATGACATCATCGGAAGAAAAAGCAAAACCACTTAAAGAGTTGGGATGCGATCGTGTGATTAATTACAAAACTGAAAATTTAGATGAAGTTTTAACTAAAGAATATCCCGTATTATATAACTTTTTAAAATATTTTGTTTTTGTGTTAATTATTTGTGTTTTTTATTATTGACTACAGGAAGGAGTGGATGTAATTTGGGATACAATTGGTGGACAAGTATTTGAGACATTATTTAATCATTTAGCAGTAAAGGGTCGGTTGGCTATTGTTGGCGGAACTCCCAGTTATAAAGGTGACGGATATACACTTGATGCTAATATTCCTAATCTATCTATGAGAGTATGTTTTGTTTTCAAAAAATACAATTTAATGAAAATTCAATTAATTTTTCCAAATAAATTTATAGCTTTTAAGAGGCAATCAAATATTGTCTGGATTTTTCGTTTGGCATAATCGCCAGTTGTTTCCAAACTATTGGCCACAACTGATTGAAGAAGTTTCAAGTAATCGGTTAAGAGTTGTGTTAGATTTGGGACAAAATACTAGCCAAGGAAAGTTTGTTGGCATTGAGTCGGTGGTTAGAGGGGTTGAGGTATTTGTTATATTAAATTATAAGTAAATTTATAATAAATGATTTATAATTAAACATTTTTATATATTTAGTATTTGCAATCCGGACGTAATCTTGGAAAAGTACTTATTAAGATACAAAATCCTTAAATAATTTATTGAAATTACAAAACTTATGATACTATCATTAATTAAAAAAAGAATAATTGAACAATTTCTATAATATTAAATTTAATACATTTATTATTAATTCGTGAAATACAAAAATTTAATTAAAACTTTATATTGATAATAATTATAGTCTATAATTAACATGTAAAACTTGTTGTATTAACATAATGTTATACCCTTGATAATTTATACTGAAATGCTGAATTATGCACAAGAATAAGATATTATTTAATCAATAATAATTCAAATTACAAAATAATGTTTATAAAAAAATGTATTTTATAATTATATAACAAAATTTGTTTATCAATTATTACGTTATAAAATAAATATTTAAAAATATTTACAGTTATTGTGAATAATAATTAATTGCTAGATAAACACAATTGGTAATCATAAATTTAATTAAAAATTGCACTTGCTTAGCACTAGTGTTGTTACATCTAAATTTAGGTTGTTAAATTTACCCAAAATTTAGTTAACGTTCAATCTTTAACTCAGAGCCATCAGGTTATATGTTAAACCGCTGAACTATATATTTTATAACTTTTATTGATATTTAAATTTTTGTTATTAGAAATAATTCTAATATTAGTTAAAAATTTTAAATTATGATTAAACGTCTGACAATTGTGTATATTTGTTTCAAACATATATTTCAAATAATTTGCAAAAATTTCATTTTCAATCATTAACAATCTTTTACGAAATCTAGTCTCTGTTAGAGTTGTCGGAAATTAAAAGTGATTCATTTAATAACAAAACATGAAAAAACTTTGTGCATGGTGATAATTTCTTCAGAATCTGACCACTTTTGGTCAACTATCAATAAGTTTAAAAACACTAAATTAAATCTTTAGCTAAATATTACAACACTAGTTAACAATTATAAAATAATTACATGTTTGCTAACAAGTACAAATGAGTACCGGAGCACTTATCTCAAGGATTTCTACAATTGAATGCTAATTGTAGTCACAAAAACTTTTTTTTTTTGCATTTTTTGATATAACTTTTATTCAATTTGAGTATAAATAGCATTTGTATGAATAGCATATTGGTCAATTCAACAATTATTTGTATTAAAACTGTTTAAATAAAAATTGAAATAAGAAATCAAAAACTATAAAAACATGTCTAAAACATATAAAAAATTATCGGTAATCAAAACGACATCTAATTTTCGAGAAGCTGTCAAAGTAGTGACTGTACCTCTTGTAGAGCCGGCCGATGACCAGATACTTGTGAAGACAGTCTACGTCGGTGTGAACGCCACTGATATTAACGTTACGGCAGCCCGTTATTTCACTGATGGGAAAGTGCCTTTTGATATCGGACTCGAAGTATGGTTTGTTATATTTTGTAACTTTATTCAAGTATTTATATGATTATTTATTTTGAGGCTGTCGGTACAATAGACAAAATTGGCAAAAATATTAAGACACACAAAGTTGGTCAGTCCGTACTGGTGTTTGCATCACCACCTAGGACATACTCGGAATATTTTGTATGTTTTATAATAATTATGTAGAAATTTTTAATCAATTAATTGATTTTACATTTGAAAAGTTTGCTAAACCCGACGAAGTAGTTCCCATTCCGAGCCTTAGACCCGAGTTTGTGTCACTACTTGTGAGTGGATTAACTGCTACTATAGGCTTAGATGAGGTATTTATTAAATAAATAATTTGTTATTACAAATAATTCAATGATTTTATTTGTTTAAAAAGTTGGGTCACATTAAGAAAGGAGAAACTGTTTTGATTACAGCGTCGGCCGGCGGTACGGGTCATATAGCTGTCCAGTGGGCCAAACAAAAGGGTGCGTTTGTTATTGGATTAACTTCATCGCCAGAAAAGGCTAAACTACTTAAAGAGTTGGGAACCGATAGAGTCATCAATTATAAGACAGAAAATTTAGACGAAGTTCTCGCCAAAGAGTTTCCGGTTTGTGTTTTATATTTAAAAATGTTATAATTATTATTTTGAAAGTTAAATATTCAATTTTCATAACTGATAGAAAGGTATTGATGTTATTTGGGAGACAATTGGTGGACAGGTTTATCAGACTCTGTTCAAACATTTGGCACAAAGAGGACGACTTATTATTGTCGGCGGAATTACTGGCTATAAGAACGAAGGCTCTGACTTTATGGCTGACCCTAATATACCGAATCTTCCGACTACTGTATGTTTTTTGTATATAAAAATATTGATTTTTAAAATTATATAAAAATATTTTAAATATAGCTATTAATGAAAAATCAGAGCTTAAATGGCTTTCTGTTGACGGGTTACACCGATTTGTATGTCAAATATTTAACTAAACTGATTGAAGACGTTGTGAACAATAAGTTGAGAATTGTTTTGGATTTTGGCATCAAATCAAGTGATGGAGAATTCAATGGAATTGATTCAATCATAAGAGGCGTTGAAGTAAATACCATATATACCGTATTTTTCTATGTATAAGACGCGTCTTATACATAGAAAAAAGTATATTTCTTAAATTTTTCATATTTTTGATTTACAAGTTTACTTGAAAACAAACTTTTAATTAATTTTAATTAATTTTAACTTATTCTACTATTTATTCTAAACAATATAAAAGGAAAATATTTAATTATCAATTTCATTTAATGTGATTTACAACTAAATTAAATTAATTAAATTTACATGCGCCTTATACATGGGTGCGCCTTATACATGAAAAAATACGGTACTTTAAAATACAATACAATACATCATATTAACTTTTAAATACATAAAAATAATATATTAGACACGAATTTTATATTATTTTAAATAATTATTGAAAAGTTATAAATTTATTATAAAGTTATTAATTGTAAATATACTAAAGATTGAAAATAAAACTGTCTTTTAATTTTTATAACAAATATATGAATTAGATAACTACAGTTTAACCATGAATAAAACTATCATTAATAATATAAACAATATTTCTAATAATTAATACTTAATAAATTCTAATTTTGAAATACATTTCTTTAAATAATTATTTTTAAAAATATTTATATTTATACTAACAAGTTATTTTTTACTTTTAGCCTGGTATTGCCGAGAATCTTTTCGATCTAGATCCATCAGAAATAGCTTGTTGGCTGACCAAACAGACCACCACAATTATTATCAACACCATGACCAGGCTAATTACCTTCATATTTACCATGATTCTTGTTTAAATTACTGTAAAAATTTGTATTGCTAAAATATAAACTTAATATTTAATAAACAAGTTGTTATACAAAATTAGTATATTTTTGAAACATAATTAACTTTATATTAAATAAATTATTATTTAGATTACTTGGTTAAATATATAGTTAATAAATCTCAAAAACAATTTTACTAACATTTTTAAAATTAAAGTATGTTGTTAGCTATTAGTACTTAAAAACTAAATTAACTTTTAATGTTTTAAATATGCCTGGCTTATATAGCTGTTGTATATAATTGTATATTACAAAGTTTTGTAATTAAATAAATTACATTGTTTAATGTAAATTGTATCAGGATTACTTTCACATACAATTTTCCAATAAAAAATGTGTTTATATTAGAAATTACATTTTATAATATTTTTTAAATCTACTGTCATAATATAAATATGTGTTTAATTTAAATAAAATTATTGTTAACTTTTATAATCACACATTTAACAGTAAAATTTTGTTCATATTTGTTACTTTTTAAAAATTTTAAATAATTAAATACATTTATATAAAACTATAATATAAATTATATTATTTATTTAAACAAATTAGTTAAAACTTTAAACTAAAAAATATTTTAAATATATAAATTATAATTAAGTAATTACATTTGTGTTATTTATTTAAATCAGGCACTTTAAGTTATTAAATTAGCATAAATTATAAATAAAATTAATTTATTTATTATTTTATATAAAAAGTAAAAATTTTAATAAAATTAATAATAAAATTTAGTCTTTGATTTTTAATAAAACTTTAATTTTTATTCAACAGTTATTTTTGACTAGATTATTTTGAAATATATTTTTTTGTTAAAAGTTATTTCAGGCAAACCTACTTATATTAATATTTACAATATTTGATTAAAAGTTTTGTTAATTATATAAACTATTATGAAGTATTTGTACCTAAATTTAGGATTATTATAAAATCTTATCTTAATTAAATTATATTATTGCCAACTATACTTAATTTAATGCTTTTTATATAAAATAACACTTTTTTATTACTAATGTAACCTTGTAATTATAATAAATTATTATGTAATGTTATTAAAAATATAAACTTAAAATTATATATATACCAGACAGTAAAAAATGTCCGATCATCCATAAATTAAGACTAAATGCGTACTTGATATGAGCTTGGTCAGTTTTTCAACTAGATCATATATTTGAGTATAAAATTTAGCAATAAAAAATGTATACAAATTAATTTTTCAAATTACTAATCTTGTATTAAACTAAAGTTATGTTTTAAAATTTTTGTTTAACAATTGAACGTTTTTAGTTAGTCATTAAACAAGAAAAATCCCTAAAATAAAAGTGCCTTGGTAATTATTCACAAATGTCATATTGAGGTGTGTTTAGTATTTCTAATACTAATACTAATTTAATTAATAAAAGGGGCAGTATATTGCAGTATTTAATTATTAATAACATTTAATGTAATCTATAACTAAATAATATTAATTAAAATTACATGCGCCTTATACATGGGTGCGCCTTATACACCGATAAATACTGTATATAAAAAATTATTTTAAGTGTATATTTATACGGTCTATCCTGTAATATATTTTACATTAAATTTAACATAAATAAAAATAAACTACATGACTTTTAAATAAATTTCCTTATACCACTCATCTCAATAAAAAACGAATTATTTAAAACTAATATTTTAAGTTATTTTTGAAACTATTTTAAAACGCAATTATATTATTATATGAATAATTTTAAATTATATAATAATTGAAATATATATATAAATCTTTTTATTAATTATATTAATAATTCTTAATGAATATAATTTATAAAATAATATGTTATTTAGTTAATTCATATCAAGGATACAATTAATTAAATCAATTTCAATTTATTTCATTTATATTTAATTCAATAATTTTGTTTATGTGTATATATTTATATTATGTATTTGTAATATAAATATAATAGATTAATAGTATAATAATTATAATAATATAGTTATTATAAGTTATAATATGTGACTAAATTTAGTTAAAACTTTTGTATTGAACTAATGTTAAACTTTAACATTAGTTCAATACAAAATTTAAACTTTGTTTGTTTACAAGTTATATAATATTGATATATTATAACATAGAATAGAAATATATTTAATGTGCATTAATTTACAGCAAATAAATAAAACATAAATTAAAATGTTTAAAATGTTAATCAAGTTAATTTTAATTATTGTGTTCAATATTGTATTCAAGGTTAATTGTTCATTTTTAAGTAGAAAAGGTTCCGATATAATGGGTGAATGGACACCAAATCAAAATTGTTCAAATGGCCATGCTACTTCTATGTCGGTAGTTCATACAAGAATGCATAACTGGCATCGTTTTTGTCATCACGCCTTAGAATTTGAGATAAATTGCCCTGGTCATCAAAACAAGGTAATACGATATACTGCTGACCTGACCAGAAATATAAGCCCAGATAAAACTTATGTTGAACGCCGTTTTGGTTACTACGCTCAAATAACGTCTCGAAAAGGATCTACCAAGGTTAATTTAACTATACCGCTAATTGACAAGCTAACAAGCACATCTCAAGTTTATAATGTTATAAAATTTAATTGTCAAGATTTTGCTAAACAATATTATAAAATATTATACTGGCATAAACCTGATGGCGTGGATCCACACGATTCTAACAATTTAATGGCTTATCAAGAAGTAGTGAAGGGCTTACCAGATAATGAGGATTGTGATGGCAATCAAAAATCATCCCCTACTTTAATATGGATTATAATTAGAATCACTTGTTATATTATCTAAATACATGAGGACGCTGTCTTAAAAAACTTACCAAGGTGCAATTCATAGAGAAATAACACAAAATAAACTTAAAAATTAGACCCTTTAGT
>JAQIWK010000920.1:0-12661 GCA_034695265.1 Dissorhina ornata | reverse complement strand
CGAGAGAGAGAGGGAGAGAGGGAGAGAGAGAGAGAGAGAGAGCGAGAGCGAGAGGGAGACTATATATTTAGGAAATTTAATATTAAATTATTAACGACTAAATAATGATTGCATTAAAGGCTTTCGTTTTGATGAAAGTTTTCATTTGCATTATTTATAATATCAAAAGGTATACTAAAATTATATTAATGTAATGGTATTGTTTAGATTGAATTTGTTTGAAGTGGAATAAAACTACCAAGTAATTTATATTTATATATATATTTGTTTGTTATATTGTTTGCTAGGTATATACATTACAGTGTGAGTGCTTTTTATACAGTTAACGGCATATACTAGTATTTATTGTAATAATATTTTCATATTTAATAATACAATTATATACTGTTGTATATATTACAAGTGATCTCTTTAATGTATTATATTTTGTAGTAAAAAGCATTCAATTTAATAAATAAAATATAAACTAATTTAACAAATTTTATTAATATATTTCTGTATTGAGTTAAATATAACAAAACCAAACTAACAAATACCTTAAACTTTTTATATACTAAATGGATATCACTTTTTTCAAGGGTTTCAATGGGAACTGGAGGTCACTTAAAGTAAAAGAGATCAAGAAATAGCAAAAATTCAATTTAATAACAAATAAATAAAATTTGTAAAAATATATATATTTCTTTTGGAAATATTAAAAAAAACACAAATTGGTTTTAAAAATTATATACAATAACTTATATTATATAAAATGTAATTCGTATATTTTTATTGAAATAAATGGACTAAAAATAGGTAAAACTAATTTTAAAACTAAAATAAACTAAAAAACTACCGTTAGTTTAAGGTAATTTTGTTGAAGTAAAGCTAATGATTATGAGTTTTTTTCAAGTTTAATGTCGTAAAAAATATAATAATAAAAAGTTTTTTTTGTGTGAATATCAAGTCTTGCGAAACACTTTGATTATACAAATGTATTTTTATTGTCGCTTCAAATACCTCACAGGAAAAAACCATTTGAAATATATTTAAATGTTTAATTTTAATTGAGTATATCTTACTATTAATAGATATATATAAATAAATTAACAATTTTTATGTAATTCAATAGAAATATTAGGTAACAATTTGGTCGATTGTATACTTTGTTTGCTATTTATATCGCAATCAGTGTTTTGAGTTTGAAAGCTATTAATACTATTATCAATGGGAATCATACGATGCGATTGATCGCAATTATAGCCACCATTCAAACGGTTTGATGGACTAATCATTTGCATAATAGAGTTACGATTACGTCGGGCAACAAAGATTGCTATAATAAACGCTATGACAAACACCACTACCAATAATACAGTCAAATAGTCGACACCCGCGTCGGTGTCACGCGAGTGAATATGAGGCACAACTGTCTCGACGGCCATAGAGTCGATCACACACTGAGGCATACCATCGAAACTGGATTTGTCGGGCGTATAGCCGGCGCCACACAAACATATACTATCGATACACCACGAGTGCTCTTCACTGTACTGACACTCTTCACGGCCCGTACAGCCCTCTCCAAGATATTTGCCTTTAACGCAGTGACCGATTAGTGTTGAATATACATACGTGTCATTACAGGCGCACTCATGGGTCGTCGCATTGCATACACCGTTTGGTTGGAGACACTCGTGGTCTTCGTCGCACTGATCGCCAATTGATTTGCGTTTTTGGCACACATTCTGACGATTCTGGTAATGAGTTTGTGGACAAACGCACAACCCTTCCGGATAGAGCGGTACTTCGGGTCTAATCCAGTACTTGACAGTTGACGACAAGAGTTGAGTGGTGTTTGAGTAACATTTGGATTCATTTCGACACTGATCTGTGGTAACACACGATTCCAATATATTCTTGCGTTGCAAACAGAATCTGTTATCCAAAATGACATCAAATTCTGGTCGACACTCGCATTGATTGGTTGTCACATTACAAACTGAACCCAAATTGTCTTCACAACCAGAAGAATATTTTTTAGGATCACAATTAGTGGTAATTCTGGTATCGACTCTGAGTAAGAATATAAGCAAAAAAGCTGCAAAAACAAAGTGAACAGTCATTGTGATGGTTGTTGTCAAAGGGATGGACGCACTGACACCGACAGCATGTACTACAAGGTGGTGGATGACAACCACGAGTGGTAGAGCTGTTAGTGTGAGATATCTTAGGATGACTTATCCACGCCATCACATTGTGACCACACCTTCGTTATGCTTCGATCATTTCATGAGTTACTCAACTAAACGCAACTAAACTTGTTTCGTCCGCATTATATATTATACCAACTCTTGAGTTCGTATCCAATGGAAACATAGCTGTACTGTATATTTTCAGCTCATAATATACAACCGTAATATTGCAATACATAACCGTATATTCCTATTGTATCATACAGTGTAGTAGACTAGACAGAGATAGTACATTATATACACACATACACACACCACTTCCCTACCAGTCCGTCTCTATCTCTATAGTTTATTGCCACTTTGAATACCACTATCTCTCTCATATAAACTCCGGTAATTTACTCCTTGTTATTGTTGTGTTTCATAAACTTTTGTATTTTTCCCTTTAAAATGAGATTTTTTACGCTTTTGAGTCTCTCGTCTATAAAGTTCTTATTTCTCTCTCTCTCTCTCTCTCTCTCTCTCTCTCTCTCTCTCTCTCTCTTCACTCAATTGTTGTGTTCACTACTAATACTGTCTTTTGTGTTGAATTTCTCATATGTAATAATTGTGCCAAATATTTGCCATATATTTATTGATTTTAACTTCTTTTTTCCACTTCACTCGTGAAATTTAAAACCTATTAACTAAAAGACATATAAATTATTACTATTCTTCACGTGTGACTGTTTTTTCGACCCATAACTTTGAAGACAAAAAATTTATTAAAAAATAATTTTATTACAAAGTTTTACAGCAAATTTATTTGGAGTCTAATAAATTATTTTATATAAAAGTTATATATCTTTTATCAAATGACAAAATATTGACACTTATTCTCACGACATATTTCCTTCTCTCTCTCTCTCTCTCTCTCTCTCTCTCTCTCTCTCTTTCTTTCTTTCTTTCTATCTTTTATTAAATATAAAACTATTTTAAATATTTGTTTTATTAATTACAATAAAAAATTATTTTATACAATAGAAAAATAATTTGTAAAAGTATTTAAATTTTATAATAAATTGCTGTAAAATTACAACTAATATAAATGTAATGATAAAATCATTTTACATTTAAGGATAAAATACTATAATTATTTGTATAAAAAAATTTATTTCCCAATTTTTTTAACCATCAAATAAATATATGTTTTCAAAAATATGTATATTTTAAAAATATGATATAAAATGTGAATTATATTTATAGAAATTATATTATAATTTATTAACTTATTTCTAAACATAATTTATTAATATAAATGCGATATAAAATATATTTTTGCATTTAAAATAAATTATTCTAACTTTTATACAATACTGGGTTTGAGATTACAGTGCAGTATATCTGTAGTTACAGTTATCTGTAGTTTGGTTTGGGTTTTATGAAAAAAATAAGAAAAATGTATAAATAATATTGGAATAAATGTTTAGATAAGCATTTAATTGATGTTATAATTATTGCTAATAATTTTCTCAATCGTTGAATCAAACTGTGAACACATTAATTCATTTCAATACCTTATTATTATTTTAATCATTAATACTTTTGCTTTCAAATGCATTTGAATATTAATAAATCAATTATTATTTCAAATAAAAACATTTAAAAAAGATATTAAATTAAAACCAAATCATTAAATGCATTAAAAGTCTTATCTATAAAAAATCAAATCAAATAAAACACACGGAAATGAAGTATGAAAAATAATTTTTTCCCAAATGAGACATAAAAAATACACACAAATAAAACTAAATGTTTCTCTTATTTAAACCAAACATAAAATCCAATAATCGCTTGTTTTTACAATTGAGTAAATAATATTATATATAAAAATAAATGGTATATAAAATAACAAATAAATTGATTTTTTAATACAAATATAAAACAGAAAAAAACATATTAACAAGAAATTGCAAATAAACATAAAAACAATGAAATAAAATGAAGAAAATAAAAAACAATGAACAGAATTAAGTGTAAAATATAGTATATATATATTTTTAAAATAATAGTTTGTTTGTTTGGCAGCAGTTTATGTGTATAATATGTGTACATATTATGTGGCATACAATGAAATATTATAAATATATTTATTTATAATATAATTATGTTTGAGTGACTTTGTTTGACGGGTTAGGATCGGGAATATCGATAATAACTAAAAACAATAATTTTAAGGTCGACAATAATAGATTGTGTCAAAAGTTATATATTTATGAATATAATAAAATATATTATAAGTTATATGGCATACAATGCTTTTTAATAACACAATAGTGAATAGTGTTTTTGTAAAATTAAATAATACTTCGTTATTTAACTATTTAAATGTGCAATAAAAATGATGTAAAGAATAAGACTTTTTATATTATTATTATTTATTCATATAATAGATTCAAAGTATAGCTAATTTACCTTCAAATAATATATAATAAAATTGGTTCAAATAAAATAATATTATGATAATAAAGTGGTCTTATATTGTTTCAAACTTTTTTATGTATAGATTTTTGTTTGTTTGATAGCGTGATGTTTGACATGCAATGTCTGATATGAGGGCCGGTATGTGCGAGTGTCGGACAAATTACTACAGAAATAGCAGATCATTTTGAAAGCAATATAATTGAATAAAAACTTTTTTGTTTGTGTTTTTGGAAATGAGAAAATTAAAAGTGAAATCAAATTTTTATAAAAAATAAAGTATTAATTAAAAAGAAATAATTTTAGTAAAAATATAACAATGATAACACACACACAATTAACATGATATGATGATTATTACCTTGTTTAATTTTTTATTAGAAATACTAATTACTCTTTTTGTTTAATAATGAAGAATCAGTTGAATTGGTTTTATTGGTTCTGATTCTATGTACTCGTCGTACGAGTTGCTTCTTAGGCACCGGATTACTCTCCGAGGCGTACAGTAAGCCGTGGCCCGAGTGCTGAAGATCGACCTCATGGTGAGGGCTGTGGTGATAGTCGTGCGGCGACTGTAGTTCACGTATTGGTATTTCGTAGTGATTCAGCGGTTTAGTGGGTGTCGGCAGGTATTTATGGTGCGGAACACGATATAAGTCGGCGTTAATGCCATACTTGAGGACAGATGAGGGACAGTCAACGTTGTACCACCAATCGCACACTCGGGTCTTCTGGTTGAATAATGTGCCGTTAGAGCAAAGAAACGGGTCGTGACGGCCGTCCAGTTGACAATAATGCCATACCTTTAATATAATCATAAAATTATTTAGTTATCCTAATTATTATTCAAGATATTTTAAATTAAAGCAATTTTTCTACAACACAACCTGATCTGAATTTATATTTATTATTACCATTAAAACCCGTTATAATAGTAATAATAATATTAGTATTAAAGTAAATCTTAATGCAAACAAATTAAATGCAATTGTGGTTTAAGGTAGTGATTAAAGAAATGCAAATATATCCCAATTATTTGGTATCAAATTTGTAATAAAACAAAGTATTTCATGCCTTAATTTCTCACATAATTGCTAAGCAATTGCATTAATATTTGTATTAATTATTTGAAGTCTTATGTTATAATTTATTTATTGTAATATTTTTATTTGTTGGAGTAGTCAATGGCGTGATTGGCGTTTCACAGCTAATAAGATTTGAAACGAAACGCAAGGCCTGAGTTCGCCCACACGTCACCGGCAGTCAAAAGAAATGCAATAAAAAACTATCTAAAGTAACGCACAAACAAACACAATATTATATAATCATAAAAATCACTTTTCCTTTCAATCGGTATAATAGGCCCTCAAAAAAAAGTCGTGACTCACAGAAGTGGTGATAGCGTTATATTATAGATGGTATATACTGTATGCAAGTGATAATTTATCACAATTCATATCCATATTTTATCGTCATTTGCCTCCCAGTTTGCTCTCTCTCTCTCTCTCTCTAAGTAATACTTTTTTGCTAAACAGTTCCTAATGACTGACCCATTCAAGTGCCGCACCTTTTATTTTCTAAATGAGTGTTGAATACCAGCGCTTACATTAACATTACATTATGTTTTATTTTCCTATTCATTCAAAAACCCGCAAATGGTTTATTAAAAACTGATAAACATCTTCATAAGAAATAATTATTACATATTTCTTTGATTGTTATCAGTTTAAGTGCTGGACTTTTTAGCTCGCATTTGCATTTGTCTCTAATATCTGCCATTAAGTGTTGATATGTCTGTAAATTTTATTATATTTTTGATGAAAAGTAATATTTATTTAATAATTATTACTTTCTATTCTTTACTTAACCATATATTTAATGCTTAAAATATTGATTATAAGTAGGAAACAAATAAAAATTATAGGAATTTTTATGTTTACTTAATAGTTTATTGCTAATTATATAAAATTATACTCAAAATTATAGATACATATAAATTATGGACTATTATCTAACCTAAAAATAAGCTTAAAAAGTTTTAAACTATTATTATGTTTTCTGTTTATAATATGTAACAAAATATATAGTAATATAAAAACTAAGAAGTCAAACATGTCTTCAATAATGTATATATAAATTATAATTATTATATTTATTTAAATAATACAGACCACACTGTAACTACACTATAGTTAATATTTATATTAGTTATAAAAAAATAAATAACAAAAGGATTTCAAATTTGCTGTCAAAAGTGATTATTTACAGAAACACTTGCAAACACTAGAAATATATGAATTGTATTGAAAAAAGTAATAATTTTTTTGTTTCTTTTTTTCACTTATAATATAATTGTTTGATTGAATGAAAACATATTTTCTCGTTATTCATACGCCAAATAACAATAATTCAAGTATTATAATGTATTTACCATTTATTATTACAATTATTATTTTTCGCTAACTTTTTTTGAATAAATCAATTTCCTGAACATATAATTGAATTTATATTTATTTATATATCAACTCATATTTCCATATAAACTAATTTATTAATCGATAGATTGATAAATAATAAACTCCTTATATTCAAAGACATCTGTTTTGTGAAGTGAGAGTTTAATTAACTATTTTTTGTGACTCGATTTCATAGCAATCTGTAGTACAAATTCTGTATAAGAGCTATACATTTAATGATATTTCTGTTTTTCGATTAGCTATTAGTATAAGAATTTTAGACAAATAATGCAAACTTTTTGACTTAAATGACTATATATTTGAATTTAATTTTTGTTGTTATCGAAATAAATTAATCATTTGTTACTTAATTTTAAATCCGTTAAAGGTTATAAAATTAAAATAAAATAATGAAAATATCTATCGATTTCTGTCTGTGTTATTTCTTGGTATTGTTGTAACTAAAAATGTTGTCTGAAATGCAATTAATGGGAAAGACTTAGACTATAGATTTAGTATTAAAAAAATAAATCAATAAAATAGTTAATTCCCAAAACAGACAAACAAATGAACCAAAAAAAAGTAGAGAAAATAGCAATTCAATTCATGACTTTTTTTTGTAAATAAATAGTGAAATAAACAAAAATAGTTTTGTTGGTTACCTGACAGCCGGCCTCAACATCGGCGTAATATCCCGGATGAATGCATTTGAAGTTTGTGTAGGGAATCGAGTGAAATATGGGGTAATTTTTCCAGGGAGTGCCCGGAATGCCCGGGATATGATCTAAATGATGTCCGTATGTCTCGTACGGGGTATGACCGTTGTGCCTAACAGGTCCACCATAATTCATAACGCCATCATTGTCCAGATGATAATTACCGACTTCTCGGTGCTCTACAGGCCTTGCATATGAGGGTGGGAGGGGTGAGGCGTAACCAACTGGTTTTGAATGAGCGGTCAACTCATTATTTGTAATCTCTTGTTTAGTTTGAGAAAATGCATGCATCGGAAGCGCCGGCTCAAGAGGAAGATAGCCCTTTAATTGGTCTTTTGGGTCGTCTCTATAAATAGGAAGATCAGATCCATAGTGTTTGGGCATACGGTGAGCGCCGTAAAGCGATTTGGGATTGGGTTGAGGACTATAATGAGCTGAACTCTCCTGAATAATAGGCTCATTCGTATGCACTGCATGTGCCAGCGCTGGTCCAAGTGCTGGTCCCAGAGCTGATCCATAAGCAGGCAATTCATGAAATGTGTGCTCTTCTGCTATTATTTTGGGCTTATGTGACATCACTTCAAAGGGAGCCATAGCGTATTCATATGTCCTAACCGTGTCCTACAATACAAACCATCAAATTTAATGCAATTTCATTATACTATTTACGGCGCAAACAAAAAACTATTGCGACAAAAATGTGTGTTTCAAATAAATTAACTGAAAAAAACACAAAACAAATAAAATAATAACACAAATTAAAATAGTGTTGCAAAATTGTGAAACAACTTTATTTCGTGATTAATTTAAATGTATTATTTGTTTTGTTTTATTCAAATCTAACATAACTTTTTTGTATGTAATTGTTTAGTATAATTTGTTTTATAATTTCAAATTTAATTTATATTATAATATATTGTAAAAAAAAAGTCACATAAAAACACAAAACTAACTTCAATTAGCCAGAAACATTTGTCTCATTCATTATTTTTTCAATCAATTCAAATAATATTTTAATTTTTTTCCAATTAAATAATTTTTTTGTTGGTTTGCTTTTATGTTATATTAATTTGTTTGTTATATATAACAATAAAAAGTAAATCCAATTAATGTTAAAATTGTTTTTTAAAAATAATGCTTTGGCTTACGAAACAAATATTTTAATATGAAATATTATAATAATATAATTAATAAAATATATAAATGTTTTATTATTTTTATTATGTTTTTTGTGCTAAACTAATACATCAAACTTGTCATCAGTAGCTAATCTATTAAGACATGTATATATTAATCCTAAATAAAATAATATTGTTATATAAATGTCAATGAGATCTTGCGTTTGGGATTAATATTTAATTAACACAATGTTTTCGGATAAATATATAACAAATTGTTGATTAAATATAGACTTTAATCTCAAAATTAGTGCTGAAAATATGTTTAGAAATGAGTTCAAAAAACAGCAAAAAACTTATAATTCATTTGCTATACATTTAAAGTGTTTTAATTGTTACACTTATATAGAGTTACTATTAATACAATTGCTATTCAAATGCATAATAACTAGTGTATTATTATTCAACAAAAATTTTTAATTAATAGCTTAAGATTTTTGGGAGTGATTTGAATGTGATTTATGATTTTCAAAAGCAACAAAAGCTGTTTTTTGGCTATAAATGTTAAGTTCATAAAAAATAATTATATGATTAAAAAAATTTCCTTAACTTATAAATTATAATATTTTTGTGTATATTTTTGATAATACCTTTCACCAAATGATTACACAAACAAAAGCTTAAAGTCAATTAAATATGAATTAATTTTAATATTCAAATTTGTGATAAAATAGTTTTTTCTTATATAAAGATATTTATATTATATTATATTATATTTTTAATTAACATTTCAAGTAACTTAACAATAGTTATTAAATTATAAAATATAACTGATAAAAATATTGATTTGTATTCAAATGTTGTATTAAACAAAATAAATTATATTATTTAACTTATTATATGTTATTTTATGTTTTTGCTTCAATAAAATTGAATAAAATTAATTTTTTAATGAAAATTATTTTTCTAACATTTGAACCAATTTAATTGTTTGAAACGCTTATTACAATTAAATAACACTTTTATTTTTATTAACTTAATATTGACTTAAATGATGCCATTTATTTCAATGCACATCATTTAAAAACTACTGTTAATCGCTTTATTAGATATACTCAATGGGTATTAAAATATTATTTGAAAAATATTATTAAATTAAATAATAGACGATTGATTGAGTGCTTGGCTTTTCAATTAAAGACATTTCAGAGAGAGAGAGAGAGAGAGAGAGAGAGAGAGAGAGAGAGAGAGAGAATACTTTTGTGTCATTTATTTAGTTAACGATTTTTGTTGACATTTTAATGTGAAATAAGTTTATTTGCAAAACAACTCCAAAAATGCAATCAAAACCAACCCAAAAACCATTGATTTTTATAGCAATACGTTTGGATAAATAATTTAATCAAAAAAGTTTCAAAAATTTTACAAATTAGATAAACTAATCAAAAAAGTTAAAAAATTAAATAAACTATGTATTACTATAAACTTTAATTTTATTATCTATGAAATTATTTAAATCTAGTAAATTTTAATCAAATATTTTTTAATTTAAACACAATATTCAATTGTAAAGTAAACCAATATTTGTAGCACATTTGAAAATAAAATTTTGTGTTAATTTATAAGTTTAATCAAGAAATATGTATTGACTTAAATTGCTTAATATAATAAAATAATTTAGCACAACCTTAACAATTGTTTTTTGATTTTATTTCAACACTTATTTTTATTAATTTAGTGTAAATTACAGTAAATCAATGGGAATATTTAAAAAAAGCTTTTTTGTTTTATTACAAATTGCAACCATACATACATAATCATAAATATTGTACATTTTAATACAATTTTATTTCAAGGCATTTAATGTAATGAAAAATATTTTTGTATAAAAACTCTAAACACGTTTATCATATATTTTTCACCGGAAAAAACATGTAGTAAATCGTGTGAATATTAAAAAGTAACCTAAACTACAATTACATATTAAAAACTAAACAAAAATGTTGGTGTTTTACACAACGAGTTAAACCAAATGTATAGTACAAAGAATATTCTCGTACATCATAAACATTTAATATATTAAAAAAATAGTTATGTTGTAAACTTTTACATCATTAAAGTTTTTATTAAATGAAAAAAATATTTACACATTATATTTAAGTGAAATATAAAATGTTAGCTACAGTAGGTAAAAGATTAATTGTTACAACAAAACATTTAATAAATATAAATATAGTATAACTTTTTTATTGTGTTTTTTGTCGGCCAACAAATAGATAAATTTTGTAAAACTCGACTCAACCCGGAAAGGGAATGGCATTTGTATTTCTACTGTTAACTGATATATTCTGTATTGTACTGTAAATGTTATACAATACAGAATATACAGTTGTTTGTAATGTTATGAATGTTAGTGTATATGAATGAAAATCAATAACATTATTTCGCTCAATACAAGTGCCACTAATTTGATGCGATAAAGTACTGATGAGAGAGAGAGAGAGAGAGAGAGAGAGAGAGAGATAAAGCCAATGAGCGGGAGTATTAGATGTGTAATTTGAAAGTTATTAAAAATAATGAAACTGCACCAAACGAATTATTAATGAGTAAAACTCAATTAACAGCAAATTGAAAAAATAACAGAGCATTTCCTATCCATTTGTATATTAGATATATATATTTTTTATGTATTACACTTCAACTAAACACTAATGACACTAGAAATTTGATATTTATTTCACTACTCATTTGCCGTACATTATAATAATAATATATTTGTTATCTACAACATTTTGCATTTATAACCTAGATAATTGGCTATTGTTATCAATTACATTTTTAGGTATAATATTTAGAAATATATTTTGTGATTAGTAATTCAATGCTACCATTTACAATTTATATATTTAGACTTTAAAATATTATTATATTTCAAATAAACTTTTGTTTTAATTATGATTTTATATTTAACTATTTAAATTACTAAATCAATAATATGTTTTAACTATTTTGTTAAATCTTTGTTTATTAATAAAACAATTTTATTAATATTATTTTACAACAATTGCCAAACTGTATGTAATGTAAACCATATGAAAAATGTCTATCAAAACTCATCTTGGTAATATATTAATACTAATCTAGTCTAACAAACTTATTAAACTAATATTATGTATACTAAACTGGAGCATATCATATAAGGTGAACACCAGATTAAATGCCAAAAACAATGTTTGTTTATCTCATAAGACATTAAGCCCTTCACTAAGATCACCAAAGCCTGAGTATGTGATCATTAAGAGTATATATAATATAATATTCTTATGCCATATGTAGACATAGTATAGAATATAATACTGTATAATAAATTTATTGTATATTGTATTTATAATTACAATAAAATTTAATTATATTCTGTATATTCTGTATGTAATACAAAGGCGTTCAGTGAATACACACACAATACAAGAAGACTGTTGTAGTAAATAATTCATAGCAACAAAAGTCTGCTATAATTCTAGTGTTGATTATAACGAGTCTAATCACATCTAATAAATATAATTAAAACAATTTTTTTATTACTTAAAAAATATATTATTCTGTATGTGTGTTATGCTGTGTATACGATTGTAACCCAAAATTACAATTATAGTCGCTCACTAACGAGTATTGTATATTATATGTCGTTGGCCGATTGATTTGGTTTAAGTTTTATTGTTTAGTTTATTGAAAAATAA